>JAVXUP010002247.1:0-52500 GCA_033070095.1 Escallonia herrerae | reverse complement strand
CAATTTTTGCACATGAGTCGTTTCTGTGTGTGCCTATATGTCCATCCTTTTTTATGCGTTGTTGGCTCCAACTTTTAAACATGAAGCATCCAATGGCTACCAAGCATCGGTGGCTCCGATTTTCACACATAAGTCTCTTCTGTGTGCCTAAACATCCATCCATTTTTGTGCGTTGTTGGCTCTGATTTTGAACGACACCTCTTTTCTGAACTGCATTGGTCTGATTCCTTTCCAGGGATACATAGGATGCCTTGCAAAGGTTCGACCTCATATTTGTGTGATCTTTGAGTCAGTCTTGGGTCATGTGGTCTTTTCCCATATTTCTACTGCAAAATGTATTATTTTATGGTGATGTTCGCTCACATGAAACTCCCTCACCGAGGGGCTCTGTAGACACCCTATTTGTAATTTTTTTTTGTTAATTTATGATAGGCTTTATTAATAAATTAAGTTTATTATTTAATGTTGCGTGTAAACCTAATGATTAGCGATAGGCCTTATTTACTTATTCAGCTTAGTCAGTTCAATCCAATAGTCTGTCTGTTTGTCAATCTAATTTAGTCAGTTAAGCCCAGTCCATTGAAGAGCTAGCCTAGTTAGTTAAGGTTTAACCGAAGTTAAGTTCAAGAGATTGTGATTGATTAGATAACTTCAAATATCTTCTGATTTATCCTTAATTTATATGAGATGTGAAGATAATTTCTGAATACGGTACATCCCATATATCAAATCAAACATAAATACCAAATTAGGGACATATAATGTCTTGAAATTCGGGAAAAAATATTTTTAAGATATGCCGATGAACTGGCTGGTTTTCAACAAACTGACCGGTTAGTTGACTTTTGTCAATTTATGATTTTTATCAAATATTCTGTCTTATCATCAAATCACAAATTGATATGGTCATCTTTACTATTTTTGCGATCCCAGACCATTATAAATAGGGCCCTTGGCCTAATTTTCAAAGAAGTTATTTCTCCCTAGAGCTTTTATACCATTTCTTTCATAGAAGTGGTAGGTCATCCTTAAGGAAAATTTAGCACCTCATATTCATTTCTCTATATAGAGAATTCACATGCATCATAGATTCATCATAAGGAGTTCCGGAGTCTTCCAAGCCAACGCCTTCTCGAGGTACATTTATACTTTTTTAGATTAGCTTACATAATAATGGTCTAGATTGTCTCTCCTTCCCGTTATCACATTTCTATTCAAAAACATAAAAAGAGTCATTTACATTTCTTTGTCTGCGTCTAGACTTGAAATGTAGACTACTTTCTTTATGTTCAGTGTCGAACTACAGTGATTTTGATTTGATTAATCCGAGCGGATTCGTAGGCAATTCAACCCCCGATGTCGAGTTCAAGCCAAAAAGCATAAAATAATTAACTTAGGGTCGGTTTTGCCATTTCTTGCATGCTATGTTTTTTTGAGGTAAAAAATCACTAAAAATAAAGTAGAGACCGAAAGGGCGTGATAGATGCCTAACATCTTCCCATTGCGTAACTTACTTCCCGGACCTCTCTCTTGGTTTCAATAGATCAGTCGCCCTCCTTGGACATCTTAGAGTCATCTCTAAAGTTTTTTTTTTCTTATTTTATTTTAATTAAATAAGTCGGTGACTCATAAAATTCTTTCGAGAATTTTTTCGAGGTGGTGCGCCATAAATCCTTCCTACCAAACCTAATGTGAAGAAGGAATCTTTGCTAAAACTTCGCGTAAATATGGTTGACTTTTTTCCTTGAGTGCTAGATCATTCTGCATTCATAGTTTCAGTGCCTGAGACAGAAGTTGTCCTAGACGTGAATGTTGTCATAATTGCTCAGCGAGAATGTCGCAGTGTGATACCATGGAAAGATTTAATGGGAAAATAGGTCTATAGTGTAGTAGAGGACTATGTTGATAACACATGGTTAATTTTTAGGCCCAACATTATTGTTTCTTACATGACCCATTCAGGCTGAGCCTACCCGGTAACTACAATGCCAGGCGCGTCGGAGCTCCTGTCAATCGATCAACCATAATAACAATTTATTAGATTAGCAATATCATGCATGCAAGTTGAAATAAAATCTCTTGTTCCTCTATAACCGTTTTTTTTCTTGTTTGACCCTAGCACCAAAGTAAGTTACCCTTACCATGCCCCACTATTTCTAAACTTTATGGCATATATGAATTTTCTCTATGACATATAAAGAAATTGTAGGTAGAAACTTACCATGATGTGATACGGAAATATCACACAACTCATACAAGCATTCTGCTTTATAATTATAAGATCTTTTTCATGACTAGCTTAGAATGTCTTGCGCACCGCAAACCACTGTGCAAAACTTACATAAAAATGTTTTCGTATTTGTTATAACTTGTGATAACAACGAATAAACTCATACCAATATTGAACTTTATAGGTATAGGAGCTTTTTCATGACCGACTTAGAATGTCTTGTGCACCACGCAAACCATTATGCAAAACTTACATCCCAATATCCTTGTATTTGTGATAACATGCTCGCAATATGAACAAATGAACATGATTAGAGGATTAACCGTCTTAAAATCATTGAAAAGTTAATACTCAATATAATATGCAAGCAAGCTCACGGAAAAAATCGAGTAAAGGAAAATCAAATGAATGAAAATCTTTACACTGTTATTGTGAGAGTGAGAAATTTGTTACCGCAATGCTCTTAGGAATGCGACATTGTTCGGACCATGTTAGACACCATTAAGGGTCCAAAGAATCTACTTGAACACCTTACAAATAAGTATATTACCACTGAGTTGAAGCACATATTAGGTCGTTCTTTAAGACGGTTCCTGTCCCTACAGCATGTACCGGTGCAATGGGTCTCAACACCCTACCTCAAAGATACAACAATCAAGCTCTTTCAGTCGTAACTCCTCTTTGTATGCACCACTTGCGAGAAGTTAAAGCTCCAGTCAATGCGCTTCTTTTGCCAAACAAAAACATAGCAACTGTACTCATTATGTCAAGAGAACATGATCATGAAAGCATAAGCTTTTTGATATTTATCTTTCTAATGAGACTTGTATTAAACAATAATAGACATGTAAATAAAAATTATAAAAGACCAAGTATCACAAGCTCTAAGATATGTTAAATAGAAAATAAAGAGTTTGTAACACACATAACCTCTTCTTGCAAAAACTAGAATATATGTATATAAGTCTAATTAATTGAAACCATTAATCTTTCTCTATAATAATAAGGTATTGGTTATGCAAATAAATATGGTAACAAACTATTTGCTATGAAAACTTATGGACCAGTAAAAGTGAAATAAAATAATATTATTACTTGTAATGGTCCGATCCAATAATAACAAAAATATATATTGCTTAAAAGTTTTTAGAGAATTTATATTTGAAATACTCCAACATGAAGAAACACTGCCACAGTTTTCAATGGATCCAATCCTCTCCACGGTTCTCAGACCACATAAATAATTGTTGCTAAAGAACGATTTTGAGAATAAAGTAGCAACTCTTTTGAGGTATTAACAACAAAAAAGGATTTTCTTAAGGTTGCAATAATGAGCTACATTAAATTGTCACTGCTCTTGCAGCCCAATATACAGCAGACAAACCGGATACTTTATATCTACAGGTGTGACGTTGCCCTCTGGAATTATCATAACAACGCCTACAAAATATCGATCCCTCTACATTGGAAAAAATTTGACTGCTACCCTGGTTACTCCCTATATAGCAACAACCATTTGTCTCTAAAAGTTTTTAGTGACTTTTATTTAGTGACGTTAAAAAAGTGCTGCTAATTATTATCGTTAAAAGTGTTAAAAGAAAAGCCACTAAAAATATTTAGCGACTATTAATTGTTTTTAACGCCCCCGAAAATCCAGAGTTCCGCCACCCCGAATTCCCTGATCGTTAACGTATCGGATCACATCCAACCTGTCAAATCTGACACATATTCTAAATCATCCAATTCAACATCAACTCCGATTTTTCAAAATACTAGATTACAAGCTGTTTAACTTAAATTATTACAGCTTAAGTCCTTCGCAATTCAAATTTCTAAGAAAACAAATTAACGGTACTGATCCGTGCTGGGGTCTCGCTACACGGTTGTGATGCGCTCATCAAAATCTCGTTCAGATTCTAACCCATTCCCGAACTCACTACAGCTTATCATCACTTGCAGAAGGGAACCAAACAAAGGGTGAGTTTTTAAGAGCTCAATAAGGTCGTACAAGGACCAACATAGAATTACAAACGATTCCAAGAATCCAACTGACGAAGATTTCTAGAATACTTCAACGAATTGAACAACTCAATAATTTCCAAAATGAGCGAAATTCATCAGAAATAAATATCAAAATAGACAAATACCATCACGATGGGTTCTAAAACAATCAATAAAAGATTATTTCCAAAGTCATTATTTCTAAAATACAACAGAGTTTTCTCGAGGTATTTCGAACGTACACAGATCATCTGAGACAGTTCCTTCCAAAATACACTGAATTTCTCTAGGGATTTCAACCCAAGTACAAATTATTTTAGAGAATAATTTCCAGTCATTACCGTAGCAGTCATAGAAATATATAGAACAAAGAAGATAAAAAATCAACGTTGATCCTGGGATAATTGCAATGCCATTTCGGCAAGCTATCTGAGTGTACATATGCATGATGTACCAAAATACTAGTAGTTCACTTGGGTACTAGCCCGCGTTTCATGCAGGATTAGACCAGCTTTATTATGCCCTCCTACAGAACGGAAAAACTAGGTCAACACAGAAAAATCAACAATATCAATGATCTTTAATATAAGCTCAATCACCGAAATCAATTCGGATTCCAATAACAATAATCATACTGACATAAGTCAGCATTCGAAATTTCAGAAGAAAAATCACAGATAAACAGCAAAAACGACTACGAATAATTATCAAATTTAAGCACAACAATCCAGAAGAATGGATACAAACAATTGTCAAATTTGTTGCTCAGCACGCAATAACAGGCAAGCATCACAAAATTATCAAATAATCGATCCAGGTTCAATATTAAGGTTTTCTGGACAAGAACATGCTGATATTAATGCATACTTTAAAGTTTGACATTAGTCATAATTAATTCAAAGGAGTACTTACAAGTACTCGTTATTAAATAAGGATTCGGACAAAAGTCCTTGCCCAGGATTCAGATAGAATCCCTTATCTGGATCCGCAACTAAACTATCTAACCGAAAGTCTTTAACTTTAACCTAAACAGAATAATTGAATCATTAGAACACAGACTATAACAAAATATTATAACTTAATATAGACTCACGCATACTCCCAAAATAAACTTCCCTCACTGGGTATGCAAAATTACCAAAATGCCCATCTCAGACTTAAATCACCCAAACGGCCTTCCCGTAAGTAGAATCACCCAAATAACCTTATTGTATGTCAATTTATGCATAAATACGTTTCTTAGGTCAAATTACCAAAATACCCCCTTCGGGGTGACAAATTATCAAAATACCCCCCGTTACACTTAAATCATCAAAATAATCTTTTTGTAAGCCAATCACTAAAATATTTATACCGTATGTAACTTTACTCAAGAATACCCTTTAGGGGTAAAATTACCAAAATACCCCATCGGGGTGGCAAATCACCAAAATACCCCTTGGAGTTTTCGCACCGAAAAAATTCCAAAAATCTTAAAATGCTATTTTAAGCATCCTGATATCATTTATGGCCTAAAAAGTAGATTAGAGAATTTTCGCCCGAAAATCCCGAACCGGTGTCAAGACCGAGCACTAAAAAATCAATTTCATGAAAAATGTTTATTGGCCTCAAAATGACCCGAAATTTTAATAAATAAATCATATCAGTAAAATGGGGTTTTTATAAAATTTTTAGATTAAAATAACTTAATTTACTATGCCAAATAATTCGATAATTTTGGTTAACTGATACCCTAGTTTAATGCCCTTTACAGACACTAAAAATTCCCGAAAAATTTCAAAGTGTATGTCTCGTAAAAATATTGGGGGTTACAGTGTGGCACTTTGTCAAATTTTGACCCTAGAAATTTATAAAAATTTGTGAAAAAACTACCTAAATTAATTTTGATCTGTAGCGACAATAACGGTTACTATTCAGATTTGAACACTCACTATCACACCTTATTTACACACACTCTTCTCCTTCAACCTCTAGCTGCGGAGGCATTCATCCAGATACACTTCACGAACACACACCACCTCACCTCCAATTCATTCCAAATCATTAAAATCCCATTCTACCACCTTAATTACATTCCATCACATACTTGAACATCATACAATTCACACGCAATTCACATACCCGTACCCACACACACTTAAGAACACGCAAGAACTCATACTTTCACACACAGAACACACACAACATTCACGAACCCACACTGCCTTGCTCTTCCTTCCACATACACATTATACTACACACTCATATCCTTAATACACATAATCATACCAAGATTTCACCTAAACTCGCACACCCGAGACTCCATAAACAGCAACCGCACTGCACCGATACTGGGGTTCTTGATCCCCCTCCTTTGCTAAGCTTCATCCATGACCATTAGCCTTAACCCTCATATAAACCTTCAACAACACGAAATTCAGACACCATGGCACCCGCATGTATGCTTATAGACACACAGATTGCACTGCTACACTCGCAAGCACACATACATACACTGCTGACCCATATTTTGTATACACAGAGGAAATACACAACACCCATTAAAACGCACACCAGAGAGGAGAATGGGATTACCCTGGAAAATTCCTTCCAATTCTCTCTATCTTTTCCACTGTTTCTTCCTCCTTCCTTCGAGCTGCCCTGTTCTGCTTCTTCCTTTCTCTGTTTCTCTTCTGTCTATTTTGTTCCTGCTTCATCTCTCTCTCTCTCTTTTTTTTTTTTTGTCATCTTTCCCGAATTTCTTCCCTTTCTTTCTTTTTTGCTTTCTTTTCAATTATTCTCCTAACACTTATCTATATATTAATTTATAATTTTATTTTATTAGTCATTAAACAATCAAGGAGGAGGAGCTGACACCTTCTTGTGACCAATTTTTTAAAATTTGCAAAATAACCCTTTTAATTTTTCAAAATTTTAAAAAATATATTTTTATCCCGAAATTCGTTTGAGTTTCGATACTCTACTAACACTCGAGCATCACTCAAAAATATCGCCCGTAAATTTTTGGGAGTCCAGATGGTTATTTAACCGGCTCCCGAAGTTCGAGATATTACATTGTCGCTATACACATGGTTAGAGGAAGATTCCTACAACCCGAGTAGGAGACAAAATTTATTCCTCTACATTTATGAGGTGAGACTGTACGTGGCTAAATTCTTGTATTTCTGTTTACCAGTCACCTTTGTTCTGTAACTAACCTATCGTATTCCTACCTAGCTCGTAGAGAGCTTGAGCAGGACCCTGCCTAATGCTATGTCTACGTCCCGGATGTCCATAAACTAAGCTTCTTCAAGGCATCCGGGACTACAAAATTAGTACTTCTCCAGTTCCTTAATTCCAAATGAACCCAAGCTTTTTAGCATGTCCCTCGAGAGTCTGTCGTCGAGAGAAGTTAGTTGAAACGTTAACAGCCTTACATTAGTTCCAAATTCGAGAATCTTTTATTGGGATATATGGCTTTTGTGGAATTAAAACGAATTTTCAGTGTGAAGTTCGCCATTGTTTCTTTTGGGTATCGCTTAAACGAGCGTTTCTTGCTACATGAAAGTTACAATATAAGTGATGGAAGCCTGTTTGGTCATGACAAGTATAAAATGGATGACAAGAGGACCAGATGCTAGCCACGCATCAGAACGGATGCAATCTCTATTTATAGTCGATACATAACTTTAACGATAAGGTCTAAAGGTTAAAACTCTTTATTGTTTGTTAGACTAGTAATATTTTGCATTAGTGGATAAGTTCACCTCTTGAACAATATAGGAAGTTACGTGGTATGTATAAATTCGAAATTGTATATATCTAACATGACGAGTTGAGATCATCTAAACTAGTTCAATAAAGGTTAGGTAACATAAATGGAGATAGGAAGGGTACATTTCATCCTTAGTCTTCAGCTCAAAAAGTTAGTTCCGATGCCCTCCTTGTGTTGCAAATTGTACCATACAGAGATGATCGATAACCTGAGATGGAAATTTTTTTGCAAACTCTAGAAACAAAGGTTTACCAATGAAAGTGACTTTTCTCACTATAATTGCTAACTAAATAAGCTATAACAATACATGATAACCAAACGATTACTGGTGGAAAGTTAGTTTGCATTCGAACTTCACCTCTAGAGTTACCTTAAAATGCCAAAGGACCCTGGTTCTTGATAATTATGATTTGATGCCATGCATTAAGAACTCCTCCAAATGGCTTTTAGTTGCCTCTCTCTACCGCTGAGTTCTAGCTAAGAGGAAACGCGCATAAGTTCTACCGCCTAGCACATAGCAAAGGGATATTTGTGTCTATAGAAAGGGGACCAAGGTTAGGCTTAGGAGTTGCACCAAACAACTACATTTTCCTCCTATCTTTTCTTAAAGTTTCAGGTGCGGGTGGGGCCAAACTGAAGGTTGGTTTCATTTAAAACGCTTGGGTGTTATTGGCTCCGGAAAATTTCGTAGACATTATATTAGAGACAGTAGAACAAACATACTTCGGATAAGATTGATCTGTTTTTGAGTTGTACTTCACTATTGTATATGTATAAGCACATCATCATTAAGGTGATGTAAACAGATGTGGCTCAAGGTTTACATCTTTATTTATACATGTTGCATAGCTTCAAATTTAGAGACCTACAAATTTTTTCATGGCGTAGTCGCATTCTGGCTTGAGGAACACAGAGTCGAACCCAGTGTTTGATAATTAATGTATCGGCTAGGAGCTGAAGAGCGTCCGAATCCCTTTGGCAAGCAATTCTCAACACCTTGACCGTGAATACCACTTTCTTCATGTCTTGTTTTAGGTTTGAAAGCCACGCTGTCTCGAGTTTTTGCTTCCAGAATATTCCTCGTGGCCGCGACCCAAGAAACGGTATTTGGTCCGCAGAAGATGAAAACTGAAGGAGATGCAAGGAGGAGGAGATGCAGCATTGCCATGCACAAGAAAGTATTCAACATTTAGAGGGTGTATTCTGCCTTACTGGGATTGTGCTATGAAGTTAGAAGGCTTAATAAGAGCAACAGAAAAGGCCTTAAATAGGCTCGTGAGGCAAAGTGTATCACGAAGGTGTATTACCAGCTCATATCCTATCAAGGATGCTAGTTATAGTACTTAGTAGTTGTGTGATGAGCTGGAGTTTTAACTTTTGACTATGTAGGCGAGGATGCTCGTGTACTTCATAACTCTTTCCCAAGTTCCTGTTGTGGAAGTCCACGACTACATAATGTGATAATGTTTTCTCTTATTTGTTTTGGATATGCTGGACGAATTATGTTTTTGGGGCGGTTATTTCAACATTGTTACATGCTAATATATCAAGGATAGTACGTGAAACAGTCACATAAAGTATGATAAATTCAAAGAAAAATAACCGGAAAAAATAGATGACATATGTCGAAGACCAAACAATTTTTGGGAATAATGTGATAACATACCGTTATGCTACAATGACCAAATTAGTCTTGGCCAAAATGTCAAAAAAGATAGGCTAGCTGTATATGAATTAAGTTGTTTATGCATCCACCTGCCTATTATCATTAAAGGGTGAACGAGCGGCTTGAATATGTCTTTTAACGATTGATTATTGGTGCGCATTTAGCAATATAGGGTGTAAATTGAAACCCAACCATATCAGCTTGTGCAAAAGTTATTTCAAAAGCCTCACTATATTTTAGACACTATTTGCAAAGAAAAGTGATTTTGACTCGCATCAAACTTGATTTATGTCTATCAGACGTGGAATTAATAAAACCGTTTCAAATTTCATTAATAAAAATCATGTACAAAGAAATGAAATGTACCACAAGTAGGACTTTACTTAAAAAAAAAAAAAAGATAAAGAAAGAAACCCTTGGAATCATCTGATAAACTTCTCAATTTAAGACTTCACTAAATAGATAATCACTCCTGATTCTCCGAGTAGAGCTAGCCGAGAAGCATTACGTCTAGGCACTAACAAGGGAATTTCTGAAATTCTGTGGGTGACTATGGCCCTCACCGGCCATCGCAAAATCTGCTCCTGCCTCATTCCAAGCTTGAACACAGAGTGGCTTGTGAGATAAAAGACTATAGACGTCGTCTCTCATAAAAATAGCTCTACGATGGTCGGGTCAGAGGACATACATTCTTCAGTCAGTTTGGCTCAACTTCTTCACTTGTTCTTTGCTGTACATCCAGGGTCTAATTTTCGCTCGTGAGTGATTTCTTTGGTAGACCATAAAACAAAAACTTTTTAACAGATTTGCTCCTGTTATGGTTGATTTTTCATTATTAACAAAAACATTTCGACCTTTCCCATACTTTTTCTGCTTTCATTCTTATAACAAGTTGGTTACGGCTATCCCAACCACTACTGGGAGAAACTAGACAACAGAACTAAACAATTTCCATGGCATTGACATCAAGGCTTCATCACCCTTTGTATCTGAAGCTTCAATCATGCTTGCGTCTGAACCACGCAAAAATCTCCTAACCATATGATGTGAAAATGGAGAAATGGTGGTCTCGGGGTATTCTTAAGAGCGTCGAAAAATTGAAAACAAAGAGACATGACGAGTCTTAGAGGTGCATTACAACGCCTGATTATATATCTGTAAGAAAATAGTATGCAAACCTAGTTTAACGAAATGTCTTTTAGGATACAATTTATAAAAAAAATAAAAATAAACCTAAAGCAACAAATAATTTTTGCAAAATTGCTAGAATTGAAAATTAGACATTCTGCAGCAAAGCAATTTTGGGCAAGATCTCAAGAGGACTGATAAAGAAGAGAGAAAATTATTGACAAGAAACATGATTGGGCCACATGGAGGTAGTAGCTAACCAACTTAGCCAACTTCTAGGAAGTTAACCTCAACTGTTGACGGGGTAAAGTAAGCTCCAAAAAATCTTCTGGGTTGCATGTCATGTTCATGTCCAACTTGTCAGCTCATGTCGTCAACCTCCAAGATCTCAGCTACTCGATCCATGTTGATGATGTAACCCGTGTCTTTCTCTTTTGTTCAGGTCAACGATCCAAGAACAGCTGGTTGCAGCATTTAAGAGCCTCCCCTGCAGATTTGATTTGGAAAAATAGGAAAAGATAAGGGTTGGTTTGGGCTACATGTGCCGTATTTTCACCTAGACTAGACATAAAGATAACAAAAGTTTCTTCTGAGTTCAAAATTATATTTGGACCGTGTCATGCACATCAACAATTCATATACTTAAAATTCAATTCTATTATTTTACACCATCCATCCGATATAATTTGATTTATTTTTTTTTCATGCAATTTAGATTTAAATGATATATTATATATTTTCTATTCTACCTTATAGAAAGAGGAAGAGAAAAAAGTATGTCAGAAAAGAAAAAATGAGTTAGTAGATTATTAAATATAGAGAAAAAAGTGAATGAAAAGGTGTAAGAAAGTGGGTGATGAAAAAGAAAATAAATGTAAAAATGGTGAATATATAAAATCTTTCTTAATTTGAAAAGTGAACAATTTTTGTAGGACGGTTTAGAAAGAAAATATAATCAATTTTTGTGGGACGGAGGGAGTATGTTTTGGCAAAAAAGTTGTTATACTCCGAAAAATTTCTTTTTTTTGTGTGAAATTAATATTTTGAATAAATTAATTTGAGGTCTTTTGTTAAAATTAAGAAAATAGTTTGAAATTGTTTCTGAAATTTTCGGTCGAGTGAAAGTACTTTCATTCGAATCAAAACTATTTGAAGTTAAAGTTTTGGAGTTCTGAAAGATTCGGTCGAATGAAAATAGTTTTGCTTCGAATGAATATGGGTTTTACTTCGAATGAAAAGAGTTTTTGCTTCAAACGAAAAATATTTAAAGTCGTGAAGAGCTCACTGAAGTTTTCATTCGAATTAAAATTTTTAATTCAAATGAAAACAAGTTTTCGGTTGAATGAAAAAAAAAAGTTTTAATTCGAATTTAAAAGTTTTAATTCGAATGAAAACATGTCTTCGGTTGAATTAAAATTTTTTTTTTGAAAAAAACCATTTTCACCTCTATCGGATTTGGTCGAATGAAAACTATTTTCGGTAAAATTAAAACTTGATTTTGTTACATATAAATAGGTTTCTTATTTCCTTTCGAATCTTTTTGGTTCTCTACTTATTTTCCTTTGCGAGAGAGAGAGAGAGAGGAGAAGGCTTGAAAGGTTCGTGATTTCTAAGGTGAAGCTTAAGGATTTGCATTTACAAGCTTGATTAAGGTAAGAGTTTATTTTTGAAATTAAAATCAGGGAGGGACCAATCGCTCAAGTAAGTCCTTAATTTCTTTTTGAAATTCGAACTTCTTCGAATTGAATTAAGTGATTCTTCTTCTCTTTTTTACTTTGAGCTTTGTTATGAATAACTTGTTCTTAATGCTATGACTTGTGAAATTCAATTTCCATTGAATTCGTTTGACCTAAGAATTTGCCATATATATATATATATATATATATATATATATATATATATATATATATATATATCGTTCATTTTAGTGATGGTCATTTTTTCGTAAACTCCGTGTATTGTTTGACATGTTTGATATTTGATTGTGTGTTAAATTGAAATATTTGTTTTGATAACTCTATGAGCCATGTCACTGTGTATGTGACTTGTGTCTGACTTATCCACGTGGATTGAAACATGGGCTAGCTCAGGGGAGTTGAGTTAGAGATCGCGATCTTACTTTCTGAACCGTCCTCATATGTCAGTGATGACATATATGACCACTTTTTGAATGGCTCCCTAGTGTCTGTCTCTATATTCAGATATGTTTTGACATTTGAAATCTGGTTTATTTATTCGTTCCGTTGAGACCCTTTATGCTTTCTAAATTTCGCTTTGAGCGACCTTACTGGACATTTGGCTCATTCCTTTATTGTTTATCCTTTCAGGTGACCAGTATGTGGAACTTTGGGATCGAAGGGCTAGCTGAGTGATCAAGAGTTAGCTGCCTTTGTTTCAGATTTAGTACTGATATTTTGAGTGTAATGATTGAGACAAATTGTTATTATTTAGGTTTTATTTTGAGAAACTCTGTGTTAGAGAACTTGAATTGTACAAAGGCTTGGGGCTACTATGTTAGATATTGATGTATTTTTAAATATTATTAGTGTATGCTCTGATTTACTAGTTTAGAGTCTTCTATTAATTATAGAATTTTTGTTTATCTAACATTAACGCTCTGAAAATAAATTCGGGGTATTACAATTAGTATCAGAGCTTAGGTATGAGATTCTATAGACTCATGCTTAGGATCAGATAAGTTGTGAGATGGGTAGGATGGGTAGATTTAAGTGTAATGTCTTAGTTCACGTCAGACTTCAGTCTTTTTTTTGTAGTTATGGCGAGCAGTTGTAATAATAAACGAACCCGTAAGCAGAATGTGGAACCTCCAAACGTCACCGAGAATGAGAACCTGCTAGATCTTCTAACCCTTTTGGCAAACCAATAAGCTCAGTTGACTTAATTATTGGTTAATCAGCAAGCTCAATTAAATTAGCAAAATCAACCTAACCCACCTCAGAATCCGCATACCAGGCAGACTCAGACTTGTAACTTGTTAGAGCAGTTTGATAAGAAAAATGTAGAATCTTTTGGAGGAATCGACGACTCGATTGTGGCAGAAAAATGGATCTCTCGACTTGAAAAGGTGTTTAGGCCTATGGGTTGCACCGATGCGGAAAAGATAGAACTCATAGTGTATAAGCTAGATGGGGAGGTAGACCATGGATGAAAATGATTGAGGATAGTAAGACGGAAGAACAACGCAGGACAATGACATGGGATCAGTTTAAGGTTTTGTTCTTTGACCGTTACTTCCCTAGGAGCATAAAAGAACATATGTATCGTGATTTTCTTAATCTGAGGCAGGAGGATAACGGGAGCGTCACTGAGTATGAGGTGATGTTTACACGATATCCCGTCATGGTAAGCAGTTGGTGGCTAATGAAAAGGATAGAGTGAAAATGTTCACTTGGGGTCTTAAGCCTAGCATTAGACAGCGAATTGTTCCAGTCTCGATTAAGACCTATGTTCAGTGTGTGGACATTGCGAAGACTATTGAATCTAAAGCAAGGGATTTTAGAGAGAGAAAAGAAGCCAAGACAGGTAAGAGAAATCGCCCAAAACTATCTCAGTCACACGCAGCACAAAATGATGGGAAGTAAAAATAGGTATCTTCGTCGACTACTGTTGGTCAGAGGGACCAAGGTCAGAGGCAGGGTCAAGCTCAGGGTAATATGAGTAGGAGCTTTAGCCAGAACTTTGCCAGAGGCCTCCGTCTACAGGTTCAAATCCTATTTATCGGAGGTGCAATAATCGACATGGTGGTCAGAGTTGCCATTGGAATACGAAAGCGTGTTTCAGGTGTGGCCAAAAGGGTCATCATATCAGAGATTGTCCTATTGCAACATCAGGGTAATCTGGCCCATAAGGTTCAGTTATGGGGAGTACAACTTCAGGCCCTAGACAGAATATGAATCAGTCATCTGGAGGACAGAAACCTAAGGCTACAGGCAGGGTGTTCAACATGACAGCGAATGATGCGTCGAATTCAAAGGATGTGGTGGCAGGTATGATATAGGTCAACTCAATTGATACGCAAGTGTTATTTGACTCTGGTGCCACACACTCTTTTGTCTCTCTTTCATTTGCAATGAGTTGTCTGTCGGTATTCCAGTTGGAGATTCTGAGATAGTTAATTTAGTATTGAGAAACCGTAAGATCTGTATATGTAATAGGGACCTTCCGGGGGATCTAATTCCTTTAGATATCCGTGATTTTGATATGATTTTGGGTATGGATTGGTTGGCAACCTATCATGCCTTACTTGACTGCTTTGAGAAGTGAGTCTGTTTTCATCTATCTGATTTGTTTGAATTTGAGTTTAAGGGTTCGAAACCTAATGGGTTGTCCATTATCTCAGCTATTGCGGCTCGCCGCATGCTTTGTAAGGGCTGTAGGGGTTACATTGCACACGTCCGTGATACTAGTCATGAAGGTCTCGAAATATTAAATGTACCGGTAGTCTGTGACTTTTCTGAAGTGTTTATCGAGGAGTTGCCCATAAAACCCATCGATCGTGAAATAGAATTCACAATTGATTTAGTGCCTAGTGCGACACTTATTTTTAAGGCTCCGTATTGAATGGCGTGTTCAGAGATGAAGGAGCTAAAGAAACAGCTTCAAGAGCTGCTTGATAAGAGGTTTATACGCCCTAGTGTGTCACCTTGGGGTGCCCCTGTTTTGTTAATTAAGAAGAAGGATGGTGGTACATTGAGACTTTGTATTGACTATCGTGAGTTGAATAAGATCACCATCCATAATAAATATTTGTTGCAGCGCATAGATGATTTGTTTGACCAACTTCAGGAAGCGAAGTTTTTCTCGAAGATAGATTTATGTTCTGAATATTATCAGCTGAAAGTCAAGGCGGAGGATGTGCCAAAGACCACATTTAGGACTCGTTACGGTCATTATGAGTTTCTGGTAATGCCGTTCGTGATGACTAATGCCCCTGCTGCTTTTTTGGATTTGATGAACCATGTGTTTAGACAACATTAGGATCAATTCATTTTTTGTTTTTATTGACGATATTTTGGTGTACTCTAGGTCGGAGGAAGAGCATCGTGAGCATTTGTGGATTATCTTGCAGACTTTGAAAGATAATAAACTGTATGCTAAGTTTACAAAATGTGAGTTTTGGCTTGAACACGTTACATTTCTCGGGCATATGGTGTCTAAGGATGGAATAATTGTTGACGCTTTTAAGATTATTGTAATAACTGACTGGCAAAGACAGAGCCGTGTTACCGAAGTGCGAAGCTTTTTAGGATTGGCTGGCTACTATCGTCGATTTGTTAAAGGTTTTTTGAAAATTGCTGTGCCTTTAACTCAGTTAACTAAGAAAAACACCCAATTTGTTTGGAGTGAAGAGTGTGAAGCTAGCTTCCAAGAGCTGAAGGAGAGGTTAGTGTCTGCACCGGTATTGACTTTACCATCTGGTTCCAGAGGTTTTGTGATTTATAGTGACACCTCAAAGAAAGGCTTGGGGTGTGTTTTAATGCAACATGGTAAGGTGATTGTTTATGTTTCTAGATAGCTTAAACCCTATGAACAGAACTATTCCACCCATGATCTTGAGTTAGCAGCTGTGATTTTTGCTTTGAAAATATGGAGGCATTACTTGTATGGTGAGACCTATGAGATTTACACTATCATAAAAGTCTTAAGTATATTTTCACCCAAAAGGAGCTGAACATGAGACATAGGCGTTGGTTGGAGCTTTTAAAAGATTATGACTGTTCGATTCATTATCACACTGGTAAGGCGAATATTATGGTCAACGTGCTTAGTGAGAAGAGCACCGAAAACTTAGCATCATTGATTACTTATCAGCCTCAACTGTTGGAAGATATGATGAATTTGGATCTTGAGATTAGATGGCAAAATGGTGGAGAATACTTGGCAGCATTACAGGTACAACCTATTTTGATCAGCAGGATCAAGGAAACCGAAGATGGAGATTCAGGTATAGCTCATATCTTTGAGAATATTAACAGTGGAAAGCAATCTAAGTTCAGAATTGACGAACACAGTGTGGTTTGACTCTGTAAGGGACTTTGAGTGTCAGTTGATTTATCCTTGAGGAAAGAGTTACTGTCGGAGGCTCATAGTTCTAGTTTCTCTATTCACCCGGGAGGAACAAAAATGTATCACGACCTTAAAGAGCATTTCTGATGGAGTGGCATGAAGTCGGATATAGCAGAGTTTGTATCCCATTGTTTAGTTTGTCAGAAAGTGAAGACGGAGCATCAAAAGCCTAGGAGACTGCTTCAGCCACTTGAGATTCCGCAGTGGAAGTGGGAGCATGTAACCACCGATTTTGTGGGAGGCTTATCGAGAACCGTCAAGGGTTTTGACACTATTTGGGTTATTGTTGATAGATTGACTAAGACTACGCATTTCCTTCCGATCCGAGCAACAACACCCTTATCTGAATTAGTTAGATTGTATATTGATGAGATTGTGAGATTGCAAGATGTACCATTATCTATAGTGTCAAATCGAAATCCACATTTTACTTTGAAATTCTGGAGGAGCTTTCAGAATTCTATGGGCACTGACTTTTGTTTCCGCACATCTTATCATCTGCAGACATATGGACGGTCCGAACGTACCATTAAGATATTAGAAGATATGTTGAGAGCTTGCACGCTAGACCTTGGTGGGAGTTGCCATAGTCATTTACCCTTAGTTGAATTTGACTATAATAACAGCTACCAGACAAATATTAAAATGGCACCGTTTGAGGCATTGTACAGACGGAGGTGTAGGACACCACTATGTTAGGATGTAGGAGAGAGACAGTTATTGGGACCAGAGTTGGTACAGTTGACCACTCAAAAAAGTTGATTTGATTCGGGAACGTCTCAAGGCGGCTCAGGACCGACAGCGTAGTTACACGTTTCACCGTCGTCGTGAACTCGAATTTAAAGTGGGTGATCACATGTTTTTGAGAGTTTCACCTTGGAAAGGGGTGATGCAATTAAGTAGAAAGGGCAAGCTTAACCCTATGTTTATCAAGCCATTTGAGGTTTTGGAAAGGATTGGTCCGGTGGCATACAGAATGGCATTGCCTCCAGAGCTATTGCATGTTCATAACATTTTCCATGTTTCCAATATAAGGAAGTATGTCTACAATCCGATGCACATTGTGTCGTACGAAACTTTATTAATTCGGGAGGACCTTTCTTACGAAGAACAGTCGGTTGAGAGTCTTGACCGTCGTGATCAGGTATTAAGGACGAAAGTCATTCCTTTAGTTAAGTTTGTGGCGGAATCACGAAATAGAGGACGCCACTTGGGAACTTGAGGAGGCTATGCGCGAGAAGCACCCTCAGCTTTTTGACACTTAAGGTACATTTTAAATTCCGAGGATGGAATTCTTTTAAGGAGGGGATAATGTTATACCCCGAAATTTTTTTTGTGTGTGAAATTAATATTTTTGAATAAATAAGTTTGTGGCCTTTTGTTAAAATTAAGAAAATAATTTGGGATTGTTTCTAAAATTTTCGATCGAATGAAAGTGGTTTCATTTGAATTAAAACTATTTGAAGTTAAAGTTTTAGAGTTTTGAAAGATTCGGTTGAATGAAAATGGGTTTTACTTCGAATGAAAAGATTTTTCTTGTTTCGAACGAAAAGTATTTAAAGTCGTGAAGAGCTCACTGAAGTTTTCATTCGAATTAAAAGTTTTAATTAGATTGAAAACAAGTTTTCGGTCGAATGAAATTTTTTTTTAATTAGAATTAAAAAATTGAAAAAAATCATTTTCACCTCTATCGGATTCGGTCGAATGAAAGATGAGTTTCAGTCGAATGAAAACTATTTTCGGTTGAATTAAAATTTGGTTTTGTTATATATAAATAGTTTTCTTATTTCCTTTCGAATATTTTTTTTCTCTACTTATTTTCTTTTGCGAGAGAGAGAGAGATGAGAAGGCTTGGAAGGTTCGTGATTTCTAAGGTGGAACTTAAGGATTTGCATTCACAAGCTTGATTAAGGTAAGTGTTTATTTTTGAAATTCAAATCAGCGATGGACCAATCGCTTAAGTAAGTCCTTAGTTTCTTTTTGAAATCCAAATTTCTTCGAATTGAGTTAAGTGATTCTTCTTCTCCTTTTGCTTTGTTATGAATAACTTGTTCTTAATGCTATGACTCGTGAAATTCAATTTCTGTCGAATTCGTTTGATTGTGTGTTAAATTGAAATCATTGTTTTGATAACTCTGTTAGCCCTATGGTTGGATAACCTAGGCTTACATCTTATTTGATGATAACTACACATTGATTATGTTATAATGTGTGCTTTGAGTGGATTCTTAGTAGATATATACATGACACTCATGAAGACACATTTGAGAAGTTGGATAGATGAATTGAAGCCAAAGAAGCTTAAAGTTATAGTGGACATGCTATGGAAGCTTCATCAAGTCTAATGTCAAAGAACAAGAAAGGATGCAAAGGCTAAGTTACTATCGATTATGATTGATCTTTACTATTATGTAACTAGTCTTGGTTTGATGCTTGGATTGATGATTGTGACCTAAAAATACCTTAGGACACCTTGTGCATTGCATGTGAGTTCATAACCATTTACACAAGTGTTGTTCTTGAAAATGAGTGAACTTTGGAGCTCACTCAGATTTTATCAAAAATGTTTTTGGTGCTAATATTTTCATATCTTGATAAAACTTTTCATTAGCTTTCCAACGCAAAAAACGACACCTCAATCCGATTTTTCTAGAGAAAGTTATGCCCAAAATAGGAAAAGGGGTTCCGTGAGGCAGCTGATAGGCAGTAGGGTAATACAGTCGACTGCATTGGAATCGAGTTGACTGCATTGGTCAAAATTCAGTTTCAACGGCTATTTTCGAGGAGAAGACTCCAACTGCTATTTTAGAGGGAACCCAGTCAACTGCATTGGGAATACAGTCGACTGCAATGGCAGTTTTGCTCATATTTTGCCCATAACGACTATATTTCATATCTTCTCTATATAAATGATTTGGGGCTTCATCATACACCATGGAAACCACATTCTAAGCCTCCATTCATTAGAGAAACATCAAGGCTCATAGATTAAACTTTTCTCTCTTCATCTTCATGATTTTACATCATTAAAGAGAGCATCTTTGTGAGCAATTCTTTGATTGAGAGTGAGCATACTTCAAGTCATCAATTCTCTCATCTCTCTATTGTACTAGAGCTTCAATTGTACTCTTTTCCTTTCAAGAGGGTTTCTTTGTACCCATTTGATCGTTGTAAAAGAATTGTGATCAAGGCTTGGGTTTGTCAAGTCTTGAGTGAGCTTTGTGGATTCAAGGCTTGTGCTTGGTGTGGGGATATCATCACGTGTTGTAAGGGTTTTGATCTTGATCCGGAAGAAGATTGTTGCTAGTGGATTCTAGTGCTCTTGCAAGGGACTTCCTTGAAGAAGTGAATGTAGGCTTGAGGGTAGTTCAAGCCGAACCATTTAAATCTCATTCTAGTGCTTTCGAAAATTTGCTTCTCAGATATTTTTGTTTTCGTTTGGTTGGTCCTTTGAGTGACCTTACTGCGCATTTGACTCATTCCCTTATTGTTTCTCATTTCAGGTGATCAGTAAATAGGACTTTGGGATCGAAGGGCTAGTGAGTGATCAAGAGTTAACTGCCTTTGTTTCAGAGTTTGTATTGATATTTTTGAGTGTAATGATTGAGACAAATTGTTATTATTTAGGTTTTATTTTGGGAAACTCCATGTCACATAACTTGAATTGTACAAAGGCTTAGGGCCACTGTGTTAGATATTGATGTATTTTTTGTAATTATTAGTGTATGCTTTGATTTACCATTTTGTAGTCTTCTGATAATTATGAAATTTTATCTGATTTTTGTTTATCTGACATTAACGCTCCGAAAATAAATTCGGGGTGTTACGAAAGTTCTTGAGTTCAAACACAGCTTATTATAAGTGCTAGGAAATTGACTCTTTCATGTTGTCAAATTTCATTATATATTCCCTTCTCACAAAAATTATATACATTTAACTTGCACTAAGTTTCCAAGAATACCATTGCTTGCCTTTTTCAGTTTCTAACTTTCGCATGGGTCCTTACTTCCTCAAAAGTTTGTACATGATGTAAATATTTTTCCGTTGGTATATATTCCTTACTTCCTCAAAAAAAAAAAAGAAAAAAAAATTCGCACGGGGTTTGCTTCTGCTCTTCCTCCTTTCTCCTCTTCCGGTCTACTCAAGAGACCTTTAAGACCGTAAGTTTTAAGTTTCCACACGGTTCAAATTTTCAGTAAAATTTTCAGTAAAATCTTCAGCGTGGAATTTTGATTCTGTTTCAACAGAAGGACTGGTGGTCGCCGAAGTACATTTGTTTTGTTACATTATTCCTCTTGCCTCTCTTTTTTTATTTTGGATTGAAACAAACCAATATCATCTCAAATCAATGAATTTCGTACTTACTCTGGATCAGTGTAAACCTGATTTAGTTTGTGCAGCCTAAGATCTAAAGAAGAGAAAAACAATAGCTTGCGTTTTGCCCCAACTAAAACTATATAAGATTATTAAGAAAGTTAGCTCAACGCCTAATCCTGCGAGGCATGAATGTGGAACTCTGGTTCTACAACCAGCCCACCAAACGAACAATTGCCTGGACTAATCTCAATTTAGAATTTTTGTGCTGCTAGAATTTTATGGTAAGAGTTTGATTTTGTAATTTTGCTTTATGAGTTATTGGCTAACCGAAATGCTTATGGTGGTGCAAATTGATGGTGAATACTGTTGTTTTCAAAGGATAGACCGACCAATGTGTACAAAAGCAGTGGAGGTCGTATCTCTTCTTTTGGGAAGAATTCAAGGCATAGAAGCACAAATGTTAGCATTTCGTCACATGGAGAAGCGGTTGTTGATGGCTTTGGTATCAGTTGACTTTTATTTTTTGTGAAAGGTGTTTTCTGGGTAGTAGTGTGCATGTTGGCTTTTGGGATAAAGATTATGTTTAATGCCAAGTGATGAGCAACTTTAAGAAATATTGGCTTCGTGAAATGAGCAACTCTAATGTTATCTAAAATTAAATGGTGTTGAGTTTTTAATTTATTTGACCATTTGCATTGTTGCTGCAAGAGTTATGAAATATTGTAAAGTTAAATGTACCACTTAAATTCACTTTTAGTCATAACCTCGGCTGAACATAAATCTCTTAAGTATCATTAATTGGTAAAAGCTAATTTGTCCAATCTTACACAAAATGTACACACACACTGTCACACACACAAATATATATATATATATATATATATATATATATATATATATATATATATATATATATATATATATATATATATATATAACCACTTTACACAAAATAACACTTTGACAATACTCTGACCAAATCTACCATAGTATAACTTGAACATCAACCATTCTAAGATATCACTTTAACGACAATATGATCATATCCACAAAAACTATGCACCCACGCCATTTAAAAGTACACTTATCCCAATAACATGCACCTATGGAACTCAAATACTCCAGT
Organism: Escallonia herrerae; assembly: GCA_033070095.1. NCBI lineage: Eukaryota > Viridiplantae > Streptophyta > Magnoliopsida > Escalloniales > Escalloniaceae > Escallonia > Escallonia herrerae. The sequence goes on along the minus strand of JAVXUP010002247.1, from coordinate 30,191 downwards.
GCCTCTAAACACTACATTATGCAAAAATGCATCTATGACATATTCTACACTTTCAACTGCTACACCCACGTCTTCAATGTTGCATCTCTGCCTTCGATTCTCATTGCTCTTACATTCCTTGCAGCCGCCTCCACTGCCTCTTTTGTCATATATCTTTTGCCTTGAAAAGTGTATTATTTTAGCTTTATGGAAATTCCACCACGTGTCTACCTTGACTGGATGATTTCTCTTATTGTAGCCACCTGCATTTGACCAGGCCTGACACTTGATTGATTAGCAGCCACAAAAAGTGAGACATGTAATAAAATTGATACACTTACTGTCAAAGAGTATAAGGTTTCAATCTATAGTGGGCATGATTGAGTCAGCGCTTGGTTCATCGGCACTCATGAAGAAGAGTTTCTAGTGCCTGGTTGAGTAGGCTGCATATGTGACAAAGCAAATGTAGTTCAAATAAAGACATATACCAAAATTACCCAAAAATATGTGCTACGTATGATATGTAGAGGCAATGAAGGCTATTGCGGTTGAGCTCTTTTAATCTGCATTAAGTTTTGTTTATAAAATTAGATGGACTTTCTTACCACAATTAATATAAATGTCATGATAAGCTTGTATATGTCAATTATAGGGAGCTTTTTATTCCCTATGCCCTTGATTTCTCACTGAAGTCTTCACTTGTCATTTTTACCTTTACTTTTTATTCGTGGAGCCTTTCCCTTCCCTTTCTTCCCCTTTCCTTTGCTCTGTGAAATCTCCCCAAGCTTTGTTTTCCTTTATGACCATGTGATTTTTGTGCCCTGGCCTTTTTACCCTTGCCCTTACTATGTGATGTCTCCATTAGATTATCTTACTGCTTACCTTGTGAATTGTATCCCCCAACAATACAGCTTCTTCTATTATGGCCTCTTTTACCATAATTTTCACGACTCAAAGGGCTTAATCCTCTAACCAGCTTTGTTGCCTTTAACGTATCGTTCTTCTGTATCTCATCAAACTATCTCTTCCTTCCCTTCTCTGGTCTACCTGGTTGAGCCTATCCAAATGAGGGTTGCACATGTTGCGGTCTTGGCTTCATCACCATATCTTGGCAATTCGTTGGGCATACCATCTCCTGGTATGCCTTCATATATGTTTCTTTTGTGTAGCATGCATGGATTCACAAAGTCTTCAATGAATTCACTTCCGTAAAATAAGCATGCCATAACACGTATACATGAGATTTGCCTCGGGTCCAATTTTCTACAACTATCAAGTTCTTACATTCAAATCAACTAAGGACATGTTGCCAAATTGAACTACCTCAAACTTTTCATCCAGGGACCATGTAGTTAGGCATCTAAAAGAGTAATTCTTAAGGTCCTCAATTTTTGGTTGTATTCAAGCACATAATTGCCCATCTATGGCTGCTTTCTTCTTCCACTCCCTATTCTTAGCCAACCTAGTCATGAGATATAACCAAATAACCTCTTATATTGCCAATGCATGCTTCTTTCTAGCATGACGAATAGCCCCACTGAAAGCCTCAAACCAATTGTTCATCAATGCATCACATTCTCACCAAGTGTCCAAAGATGACCTTGAATATTCAGATGGCGACTTGTTACCAGACCAATTAAAGGCATCTAGATTCAGTGTACTGATTTTTCACATCCTTGTTTTGAAAAATCTACATATGATGCCTTAGTTGCACCCATCAGGGTATTCTTACAAATCTTTCTTCTGAAACCTCCACTGAAAGTATTGTGCAAATGCTATAACAATACATTTGCTCCAAATTCAGAATAACATCATTCAGTACCGTAACTACTCCTTATTTCTTTTTTAATCTAAAATACATAGATGCCCGTGCACTCTGGTCAATAATTCTCAACTCTTTAACTAGTAAATCTACAAACCAACCAAGTACTAGTACTCTGGTACATCTGTTTGTTTGCATGAACACCCGCATCAGCTGAAATCTTTCATGAGGCGTTTTAACGTGACAGGCATCCCACCTAATAAGTGGCCTGCATTCTGTCAAGGACCCCCTTTCTAGCCCTCCAGAACAGATATAAAGTCCCTAAAATTATTGGAACATCACCCTCTTGTAATCTGAGCTTAATGGTAGATTCGTCCTCCTAAGTGCCTCAGAGTACTCTCATAGCTTATTTACTGTTCAACATGAGTCACCTAAACCAGTCTCAAAGCCTTGACCTTAGTTCTATACACCGTCCATCTTGTCACTTGCAGTTTTATGTCATCCGTGATTAATTACTTATGTAAAACAAGAATTCACTACTCGGATGATCACTGTACGATTATACAAATTTAACTTTAATCATTGAACATTTGTTTGTGTCAAAAGGGACCATTGAATTCGTTAAAAGTTGTCCAATCAAGTCACTCTATTAGGCTCCGTTGGCCCTAGGTCCATTAGGTGACTTCATCAAGGGGTGAATATGTATTTTCAATTTCTTTTTCTTTATTTCTCTCCTGATTTCCCTTCAAGCCCACCACCACCACCACATGATGCCACCACCAACAACCGAGCACAACCACACCACCACAAACCACCAAGCACAGCCATGCCACCACAAATCACCGAACACAACCACGCCTCGACCACCTACCACCAAACAAACTACGGAAAACCCCCTTGCACACCCCTTATTGATCCAGTTCACCCTACAACTACGACACTCTCACTAATCTAGCTAATTCACCCCACACCCAGCCCTTACCCAGCACACATAACACAAGCATGCACACACGCGCTCGCGCGCGTGCAGACACACACACACACACACACACACACACACACACACTCTCTCTCTCTCTAACCTCTCTCACTCTCTCATTGATCCAATTCACCCCATCTTTAGTCCCCACCAACCCCCCACCTCCCCTCCAAAAATGCGCGCGCACACGCGCACACATACACACATGCTCTCTCTCTCTCTCTTTGATGCAATTCACCCCACCTCCAGCCCTACCCCACACACATAGAACATAAATAGAAAACACACACACACACACACACAAAGAGACTCACTGATCTAATTCATGCCACCCCCAGCTCGCATTCCACACACTGAACACAAAAATACAAACCCATCAATCCTGCACATATACTTTTCACGCACACCTGAACATGCACGCGTGTGCACACACACACACACACACACACACAAATAACCCTACAAAAGCCTACTGGATCAATTATGTGTATTGGCGACAACTGAAATGATTAGTAAAACCATTATCATGCTTCAGACTCTACATTCTCGCCTTCATGAGCGTGATTGACAATGCACAGATAGCGCTTGAGTTACTCCTTGTAGTGCTGGGATTACTGATTGAGGACTACGTTAAGTTCCTTGAGGTGATGTCAGGGACAAAGGAGGAAGAAAAAGCGGTGTCAAACACACACAATCCCGCACACACACTTTCACACACAACATTGGATGGGTTCTTAGGGGTGGGTCGCGACGCTTGGATGGGTTTTCATGGGGTGTGGTGCTCAACTCTAGTGGGCTCGGTGGGTGATGGAGGGAGGAGGAGAAGAAGTACAAGAGAATAAAAAGAAAAGAATTTAAAAAATCAATCAAAAGCCTAAAATAATTTAAAAGTGATATAGTTACCCCTAACTTAAGGAAATTAACGGGCATGTAGATATCTGAGATTAGCATAATGGCCCGATTGGACTCAATTGAAAAATATAATGGTCACTTTGCCAAATAATACAGTGATCAATCGAGTAGTTAACTAAAAATAATGACATCCTAGTATTGGCTATAAAATATTCTGAATATCTTGGATAAGAATCCAACACACGCATGCTTACTTTTGTTTTTCCTACCACAAATATGGTCATCAACAAATATCTTGACCTAACATGTGTTCTCGTTAAATCCCCATAGGTCATCAATGCACAAGGGGGACGACAATATGCCCTAGCTTTGTAAATCTCACTATTTTTATAAAGCAGGTCCTTGCCATTTATGGTCGCATGTCATCTAATTGCATTCTTGAACTCCCCAAATGAAGCAATTTCGTAGCTAATTTGAATAATGGATCACCTTTTCAGAACCCTGAGCAACCGCACGGTATTTTGTCCTTTTTGTCTTTTCATATTTCTTCTTCATCTTTTTGCCCCATAATACACTTCATCTTGACTCAAAAGACCAACTAGATCATCAAAATTCCTATAATCTAGTTGGACATTTTCTTCTTTGTTACTTAAATTGGTAATGGTTTCATTATAAATTTGATCATCATCACTTCCTTCACTTGATTCTTCTCTGAAATCAAAATCTTGTCCATTCTCATCATCCCCATTATAGTCGTTATCCTCATTAACACTCTCAACACCATCAGTCTCTCACTACCATCATCACTGCTTTCATGAGCACTATTTTCATCATAACTATTTTTGTACATAATTACCACCACTGTGTTCATCCTTACTATCACCATACCTTTAATATCTTCATCCCACTATCACCTCGCAACCCGCATCACCTCTTAGTCGGTCCTCACCATTATAATCACCTCTTAACCCATTATCACCTTTCAACACATCCTCACCTTTATTATCACCTCTCAACTCATCCTCACAACCTTCATTACCTTTCAACCCATGCTCAACATTTAAACCCAAATCTTTATTACTTCTACCTTCAAAATCCTCATAACTAATGCTTCTGGTAAGTGCTTTGGGCTATTGACATGCACCTACAATGGATGTCTAACCTTGGATAGGTAGTGGCTGTGTTGTTCTAGATATGCAAGTGGGACTTGATGTCTAATATAAGCTTCACATACTCTATTTTTTGGCGGTGTGTAATACATGTCAAAGTAGTCTTCATTAGCTGCCATATGTGCTAAACCATAGTTTATATTGTTCCAAGCAATTTTATGGTTTATATTCCTCCAAGAAATTTTACAGTAGGAATCAACACGTTGTGACCTTAATATCATCCCTAGATTATACATTTTAATCAACTCCAATGTCTCAGTACTGACATAGTCATTGTAAATACTCTACCCTACTCCAAAAAACCTTAGGGTATTCTCTAAGCTTGACCCCATCGTGAAACTTAATCTTAAACCATGGTGAACCAGGATCTGCAAAAACATGACAACCAATACCTTACACTACCACAATAAACCAATATACTCCTTTTATATAAAGAATAGAAAAGGCGATTACAACATGTAAGGATCCCGAGTAAAAGAGCATGTGACCACAAACTCAACAAGAAGAAAAATAGAAAATCCTTCGCTTCCGCATACAGTTCATGCGTAACTACGGATAAACAAGCATCACTACCATTATAAACCCCTAAAGTACCTATGAATACAAATATTAAATACCCACGAAACTTGAATTAAAACACTGGGTTCATAAAAACTGAAAGTTTCAGATTGCTTAGCGACCGTACTTGGGAGTCTTCTCATTAATTCTCAACTCTAACATATTCGGTCTTCACTACCTCGCTGATCTGACTGACAAATACACCCAAATCTTCTTTTCCATTTCTTTAGCTCCAAACCAGAGAATTTGGGGTGACTATTTGTTCGATTTGAAAGTTGGAAGTACATATTTCAAAGTTTTATTTGGAGTTCTATGATCACGTGTGTTTCAACCATAACGCTCAAAATTGTTTGAGAAAAGTTAATTGCTTGAAAAAAGAATCTAAAAAGATAAAAATAGCCTTAATAGCTAACTATTTCATTAACTCTCGTTAGTAACTTCCAACGGTTACAAGACATGGCAAAGCCTCGAGTTTGGTTACTAAATGATCAAATTTGGGGTTTTAGTTGCAATTTTTTGAAAAACACATAGGCTTCAAAGTGCAATTAAGCCAATTTGAGATTATAGGTTCAGTTTATGTTTGAGACTATCACTTCACAAGTTAATTCCCCTTTGAGATTTATTGCAAGAACTTGTAGCATGTATTTGTCAATCTTTAGGTCAACTAACCTTGGACATTGATGAAGACAATGGATTAATGTGTCATTATTTTACTATATTGTGCTCCTAAATCTTTACTGAATATAACACAAATAAATGGCCTTTGTACAACCAATTGGTGCTTTAAAGTTGAATTATGCACTTAAAGTTTGCTCAGAAGCATACAATACCAGCTTATGAGGCGGGCATGGTAATTAATTTTTGAATCCTCATCTGGAACGGGTCAATTTTGGTATCTAATATAACCGTCCCAGTATCAAACCCATACCCGCCCCACATAGAATAACTAAGCCCTAAATTTGATCCTAAGGTTAAATCTAACCTGTCCATCTTGCTCAGGACCACAAACCCTAGCCACAATCTCTTTCTTCTTATCTCTTCTCCTTCGCCACAGACACTCACCCATTGGCACCTCTTCTCTCTATCGCTTGGTCTTCCACAGACCACCTCACAATTTCCATCATCCACCTTGCAGCGACCAATGTCCACCATCCGCCAATTCCAACAACATGTTTTATCTTTCTTGATGCCAGGGAGGATTAGTTATTTAATAAACCCTAGGAGCATTGTGGCTAAAGCAAGATTAGCTGCCGATGAGGGAATGATAAATTTTTGTCATGATCTTGGACTCCCAGAATAAATATTTAACCGGGGCTATCTACGGCCCTGGTAGAAGGTTTGAAGTATTATATAAGAATTGGTGTACTCTTCTATTTCTTGTTTGTATATAAAGTAGTTGCATGGTGGTTTTTACTGAGAACCTGCAAAAGATCGAGGAACCTCTAATCTGCATATGTTGGTGGCCAGTGGTGGCATCCTGCTTGGTGGTCATGGTGGTGATATGTGACTGCTTAGTACTATCATTTAGATTGTTATTAATAAAAATTCATACTAAATTACAAATTGGGGGGGATCGGGGCGTGTTTGAATTTTTCTAATGTCTATTGGATTGGGGATGGTAGTCCCTTCCCTTGACCCAAGAGCTAGGCTACGTGGGGTCGCATGTTTAGGCTATCAGGGAGGGTACATATTTCATAAAATCCGCATCTGACCCGCTCCATTGCCATTGCTATATTATACAAGTATATGGCTTCATATGATGCACTATCCTTGCACTTTCTCACTATGTTTAGGATGACCTACAATATGTTATATAACTTAATTAAAAGTTTTCAAAAATGCATTAAAAAGTCAAAACTTTTCAACTTTGAAAAAGCCTATAGAATCAGTTAGTACATAATATATATATATATATATATATATATATATATATATATATATATATGTGTGTGTGTGTGTGTGTGTGTGTGTGTGTGTGTTCTGTTGCTGTGAAATAAATAGATTCCTCAAGTGATTTTCAGTCTCAACTTGTAGTAACCACTGCTAGATTGAGCTGAACTATTTAAAAATTCAAAAACTTTTTTGCGATTTGGGGACCGGTATCAACAGACTGTACCAACAATATAGTTTGGTAAATTTTTTGTCTAATCACCATAAGTATGAACCAATGATCTCAATATGGCTGGGTAACAACTAGTTGATGTTATTAACTAATGATTTCTTGGTGGTGAGAAGTAGGTAGCCGTTTTAACTACAAATTTTGAGTTTTTGGGAAGAAATGATAAAAGTAACCTTAATCTTGTGCTCTTCCTATAAATAGCCAATGATGCTCAGACAAATCCCACATACTCTTATATTTATGAAATTCAAACGTTCAAATAAAACATTTTTTGAGCAATTACGGAAAGTATTCCTTCCCATTTCTTAGTGCATATAATAACGAGGTGTTTTTTCTTGAATCTTGTGCATTGCCATGGGTCCATCGCTTGTGAAACAAAATATAAATGTTTTTTTAAATAAAGTCACGCCCTAATGTCAAAGGAACATCGAAAGTCAATATATGGTCAATGTTATCAACAAAAGCCATTTGGCATACTAGATTGCAACTAAGATAAAAATAAAAAATTGTAACTCTAGTCTTCATATGCTTCAAGGACTTAGACATGTTCCATTACGTACCATCATGCCTTAAAAAATGTTATGTACCTTGTTGGGATTGTCATAACCCTCACAATTTAGACACACGATATTCACGGTCTTAGACACGTTCCACTGCACACCACCATGTCTTATATCAAAGATTCACTTTTGATATAGCTAAAATAAACTCCCATCCATTTGATGACACATGGCATATTTAGTCAAACTTGGTCAAGTATGAGAATGGTCATTATTTTAAATTAGTATTTTAAAAGAACTCTAACTTGATCCCAAAGGATAAGATTCAAGCCAGTCATCTCTCCTAATTCTATTAGGATTCTGATACGTAAGCCTATATTAAGGGGACTCTCCTAGGTATATAAACAACTATTCACACACAAATCTATTAATCATCTTGCTTTTTAGAGTTCTATCCTGTAGTTGTGCTTTGACTTAAGCATCAGAGAGTTCCTCTCTTGGAATCTTACCTAATGGTCACTCTTTTTCTGACTTTCAGGTCATTATTCCAGGTTATGGTTTATGATCAATTTTGTAGCAGCAACATATTAGCGCCATCCATGGGACCACGACAGAATCAAAGACAACGACACATCTTCTAACAAATCTTAAGTTTGGCGAAGAAACAGGTATCACCACAAGCAATAAGCCATACATGTTGAATTGATCGTTCTCATGATTGCCATAAAATGCCTGATGATGCGAAAAATGGTTCGCGCAGACGTGGAGGTGCCACAAAGGATGCGGTCTGAGTCAGCTTCCAGGTAGGCAACGCGGGAGACAGCAAGGACGGCGTAAGGGCCGAGGGCAAGGCTCCCCAGACAGGTCGTGAGGGCTGGCAGTGCTGCGCAGGCAGGGTGACGACGAACAGGACCGACAGTCTACAGTCCGTGACAAGGGTGCAGCGTCAAGGGTCCGGAGACGGGAGTCCAAGTGTGTTTCTCTCACTAGAATTCCAGAGAGAATGTCTTTTAGAGAGAGAAAGTGAAAAGTCCAAATGAGAGAAAGATCCTTGAAAAAGCTCCAAAGTCCACTATTTATAGGCAAAAATGTGCATGTGTCATAAGTTGACATGTGTCACCCCCTGGGAACGACACGTCGCCAGGGGGGCCAAAGCACTGATCTTCCGTTGGGACTGCCGGTCCCTAAGTTCGTGCTGCCCTGCCCTTGCGACATCTCTCTGCCTGTCTGAGGAGACTGATCATGCCGCGGTAGCATGGTCAGAGTAGCCCGTTGCCCCAGCCTCCAGTCCAAGCCCTTACTGAATCCCACAGGTCTGGCAGCGGTGGGGAAGACCCGACGCCCAGCTGCCAGGTGGACTAGGCAAGATGCCCTTCCGAAGACCTGCTCCCATCTCGGAGTGACCCGGGGGTCATAGTCCTTAGGGGTGCCGACGCGAGCCCCCAGTGCCAGAGCACGTAGGCCAGTCACGCAGGCACCCTGGCGGAGATAGTGTCCCGGAGGAGTCGCCTATCCCGCTGCGAAGGGTCCTCGTGCCGGAGCACGGAGCGAAGTCCCCCTAGAATGAAGACGGCGATGGCTTTGAGGTTGTGAGCCCATCCCGTAAGCATATAACATGATTGTGGCGCATGGGCGCGGTGGAGTGCGGGCGACGAGGGTCGCAGAGTGACGTCCGAGCAACAAGGGTCGTTGCGTGGATGGCGCGCGACCGTGAGCGACGGTTGTCATGGCGACAGAGCGGCCACAAGTGACGGTCGTCGAGACTACGAGCGACGGTCATCGCGACGAAGGAGCACGGCCGAGAGCGACGGTCGTCGCGACTACGGCGGAGCGCGGCCGCGAGCGACGGTCGTCGTGACAACGGAGCACGGTCAAAGGTGACGGGCGTCGGTTGTCAAGGCAGGTGGCCGACCCCCAAGGGAGGCCGACCCCTTGGGGTGGCCGACCCCCAAGGGTGGCCGAGCCCCTCAAGGTGGCCGACCCCTTGGGGTGGCCGACCCCAAAGGGAGGCCGACCCCTTGGGGTGGCCGACCCCCAAGGGTGGCCGACCCCTCAAGGGAGGCCGACCCCTTGGGGTGGCCGACCCCCAAGGGAGGCCGACCCCATGGGGTGGCCGACCCCTTGGGATGGCCGACCCCAAAGGGAGGCCGACCCCTTGAGGTGGCGACCCCCAAGGTGGAAGGCATGCCGAGGTCGCTTCACGTGACTTGAGCATGCGTTGCTTTGACCGGCTCTCGAGCGTTGAAAAGTTGACCGCTGACTGGGTGATGTGTCGTGCAAAGTGGGTCCCTTAGCGGGTCCTGGGGTGCGACCAGAATAGGGTATGAACATAAGCCCCCTGCGTGGGGCGCGCGCGGAGGGGCAACCCGAGCGGGCGTCGCACGCATGAATGATGTGGTTATAGCCCATCCTGCTGCAGGGGCCAGGGTCCCTGGTGATGGAGCCGGCGATGACGCTAAGCCCGTGTAGCAGGTTGATTGAGCCGACGGCGGCCTACAGCCCGTCCCGTAATTTGATTGAGCTGGCGATGGCGCTAGCCCTCCCGCAGTTCGATTGAGCCGGCGATGGCGCTAGCCCGTGATGGCGCTCAGCCCATGCCGCAGTTTGATTGAGCCGGCGATGGCATACAGCCCGTCCCGCAGTTTGATTGAGCCGGCGATGGCGCTAGCCCGTGATGGCGCTCAGTCCATGCCGCAGTTTGATTGAGCCGGCGACGGCATACAGCCCGTCCCGCAGTTTGATTGAGCCGGCGATGGTGCTAGCCTGTGATGGCGCTCAGCCCATGCCGCAGTTTGATTGAGCCGGCTCGGCATACAGCCCGTCCCGCAGGGAGCTAGCCCGGTCGCTCGTGCCGCAGTTTGATTGAGCCGGCGACGGCATACAGCCCGTCCCGCAGGGAGGGGTCCTCGTGCTGGAGCGCTACGAACGAAGGAATGCCGCACTCTCCGGAGAGTGGGTCGAAGCATGTTCCTCGTCCATGGCGGGGGCGCATGGTGTGGTGAATAAGTGTGATGCCCGAAGGCCTGTATCATGATTGTTGCACATGGGCGCGGCGACGAGCGTCGCGGGGACAATACTTGGTGCCAGAGCACATGTCATGAAAGTGGTGCGGCGACGAACGTCGCGAAGCAATATTTTGTGCCGGGGCACATGTGATAAAAATGGCGCATGGGTGCGGCGACGAAGGTCGCGGAGCATAAGTTGGTGCCGGGGGCACGCATGATGAGAATGGCGCACGGGCGCGGCGACGAACGTCGCGGAGCTATACTTGGTGCCAGGGGCACGTATCATGAAGATGGCGCACGGGCGCGGCGACGAACGTCGCGGAGCTAAAGTTGGTGCCGGGGGCACGCATGACGAGAATGGCGCACGGGCACGGCGACGAACGCCGCGAAGCAATACTTGGTGCCGGGGGCACGTATCATGAAGATGGCGCACGGGCGCGGCGACGAACGTCGCGGAGCTAAAGTTGGTGCCGGGGGCACGCATGACGAGAATGGCGCACGGGCACGGCGACGAACGTCGCGAAGCAATACTTGGTGCCTGGCGCACGCATCATGAAGATGGCGCGGCGATGAACGTCGCGAGGCTATACTTAGTGATGTCGTCGTGGCAATTGTGCACGGTCGGTGACGAGCATCAAGTGACCATTGGCATTGAGCGCGCGTTGTAGAGAGCGCGATGAGTTAACACGGGCGACGTGGATCGAGGAAACGGCACGCTGGCGACGGGGCATGTCTCGGAGTTGTCATGTGAATGCGTGCGACGAAGGCCGTAGAGGTGGCGCGTGGGCGCGCACGACGGTCATTGTGGCGATGGTGCGTGGGCGACAAACTGCGGCGAGGCGCCGGCGGACGGGAGCGTAAAAAAAGGAAAAGAGAAAGAAAAAGAAAAGAAAAGAAAAGAAAGAGAAAAAAAGAAAAAAGGAAAAAAAAGGAAAAGAAAAGAAAAAAAGAAAGGGAGCGCGAAAGGATGGGAAGGTAGATGAGGGGCCAAGATTGCATCTTGGCCCACCCCTATATAAGGAGAGGAACGGGAGGGGGGAGGCACCGCCATTTGTGCCAACAAAAGCCAGAGAGAGAGAGAGAGAGAGAGAGAGAGAGAAGAAGAGATGGTGAGAGAAGAGGCGGAAGGGGGCGAGGGGTCGCCGGGGCCAGGGGGTCGGCCGAGAGGAGAGGTCGGTGGCTCAGCGAGGGGAGGGGGGTCGGCAGCACAGGGGGGGTCGGCCGCGTGAGAGGGGTCGGCCGCACAGGGGGGTCGGCCACGGCCGAGGGGGTCGGCTCGGCACAGGGGGGTCGGCCACGCGAGGGGGATCGGCCAGTCATGGGGGGTCGGCCGCATAAGGGGGGTCGGCCAGTCATGGGGGGTCGGTCACGCAGGGTGTCCGACAGGCCCAAGTCCCAACCTTACAGCCCGGAGCTACGCCAGCAGCAAAGAAAGTTCGGCAGAAGATGTGGGCGAAGCCGCGAGGGGCCGCGGCGGGTACATCGCGACCGCCGCGGGGTATGACGACTGTACCTGTGCCGGCGCCGCCAGTCGATGAGGCCATACCAGCAGCGGGTGGCGAGGCGGCAGTGCCATTGACCTTTGACGATGGCGGTAGGAGGTCCTACGATCCGGAGCCGGATAAGACAAACACATTGCTGGGGGTGAGGGGAGTAGTACCGTGTGTACCGGACCGGGAGCTGTGGAGGGAGTTGGCTATCCGGGTGGCAGACGGAGCGTTCACGACACCGTGGGGTGGTCCGTCGATGGGAGAGGAGCCTCGGCTGTCGTCACCATATCTTCGCGCGCCGAGTTGGGCGGAGGCGCCTGTGATGTCGCCGAGGTATGTACCGGCATTGTTGATTGGGAGAGAGGATATACCTTGGTCGCCGGTGGTGTTCAAGGGCCATAGTGCGATGCCGGTAGGGTGGGACTTTTGGTGTGAGCATATGGTGGAGACACCGGAGAGGGCGCAGGTGTTGCAGGCACTGGGACTGTTGCCGGCGATCAATATCACGGCGAGGGGGCTGGAGTTATATAGGGATACGCCAGGGATGACCCGATTGCTGGCAAGATGGAGCACGCAGTCGCATACGTTCGTGACCGAGTTCGGAGAGATCGGGCCGACGTTACTCGATGTGTTGATGCTGACAGGGCTGCCGATACACGGGGAGGTGGATGCACGGGTGACCCGGTTGAGTGGGGAGGAGCGGTTGTTGCAGACGCAGCTACTAGACATCCTGGCTGAGACGAAGAAGCACCGGAAGGGGACGTACGGTGGGTGGCTGCGCCAGTTCTATGGTACGCCGCAGGCGAGGACAGGCCAGAGGTTGGGCAATGCTGCCCATTTCGTGATGGGGCCGTATTACGGCAGCGATCGGTACGAGTTGGTGGCATTTTTGGCTATGTTCTTGTCGAGGTAAATTTTTGTACTGTCATGTGATTCTGCGTGAATATATCGTATGTCATGCTTGCCATGTAGAACGTCAAACTGATATATGTTGCCTGTTGTTGCTTGCAGGTTTGTGTTCGAGGGGACACCTGAGGATGGCATTTCCCCGAGGGTGTTTCCCTTGGCCATTCGGATGGCGCAGGGCCGGCGGGTCGGGTTGGCTCCGGTGTATTTGGGCACGTTATATTCGCGGCTAGATCAGTTCGTGAATGACGTGAAGCGGTCATATGGTCGGTATCAGGTGGCGACGTACGTGGACTGGATGTTCTTGCAGAGGTATCTGTACGAGTGCTTTCCAGGGTACCGGCCCGACGGATACCCACTCGCACATCCGTCACCGACGATGGGGACAGTGACCCGTCCAGGCAGGTCACGGCAGGTAGCGTTGTGGTGCAGCGGGTCTCGGGCGTTTGCTTGGGCAGGCATCAGGAGGCCGGGGTGTCCGTTGGCACAGATTCTAGACAAACGGGAAGAATGCGAGCGACGGCCCTATATGGAGATGCATGCGTCATATGGTACGCCGCCATGGCTGCATGTGCAGGAGGTGACGACAGATCTGAGCAGGAGAGGCGACTTAGTGCCAGGACAGCTGGCGCTATTGGTTGCGTATTTTCCCGGCTGGCTCCCGGTGTTGACAGATGATGGCGGGAAGCCCGCCGAGTGCTGCTATTACGTGGCGAGGTATAGCCCGGACCGTCTGTCGTTGGCATTCGGGTATGACTTAGAGCCCCCATGCGGTTATGACAGCCCTTGGAGTGTGGCGACGGCTTTTGGGTATACACGATATGACAGAGCCCGCGAGTGGCCGGCACCGACGACAGAGTGGAGGCAGCCAGGGACAGAGGTGGCAGGGGCGGTGACAGCGGATTATGCACATTGGTGGGAGCGGCTGCGAGGGAGCTGGGCCGGATGGCTGGCACAGCCGTCAGGCACACGTCGACAGGTAGATGTGTTTGCATGCGACCGAGCCCTGAGTCTGATATCGGCCACAGTCGCGAGGCAGTGCGGGATGCTGTCACTAGTGACCGGGAGCTCTGTTCCGAGCTCGGAGAGGGAGGCGGAGGAGGATCCCGGAGAGCCGGGGGACGTTGCCCCAGGGGAGGACCGCGGAGAGGAGCTTATTGCAGAGGTGCCGAGGGTGCCGGGGGCCGGCAAGGGTCCTTTATCGGCATTGCGAGTGGGGATGATGGAGACAGCGCGTCAGGCTAGTGCCGGTACATCAGCCCCACACACATCAGGGGCGAAGAGGCCGCGCGACGCATTAGAGGAGCTAGACTCTGAGGTTTGCTTCTGTCCCTTCTTTTGTCGTATGAATATGGTTTGCATATTGATCATAATTTGTGAACTGACAGCGGTTTTGCCAGGGGGACGAGGAAGAGGCGGTCGAGGAGGGTAGCGAGGCCGAGACCGAAATCGAAGGAGAGGAGGCTATGGCAGCCGAGGCCGGCAGATCAGCTGACAGTGATGAGACTGAGGCCGTTGAGACATTGGCGGCCGGTGTGACGAGGAGGGTGAGTCCATTGCCTGTTACTGAGGAAACGGTGGGGGCCCTATACGGCGGAGAGGGGAGTGATACAGTGATGTTTGATATTGACGAGGACTGGTGGACAGGCATGGAGACACAGGTTGTGGGAGGTGATGGTGGTGATACGGCGGAGCCCGAGCCTGTTGTTGCTGCCCCGGTTCATGAGCAGGAGACACCGGTTCAGGCTGGGGTGGCGCGACGGCACGACGCATTGCCGGAGTCCGTGGTTGAGGTTGGCGCTACTCTACTGGCGATGCATTCAGCCACGATTGGTGCGCAGAGGGCTGGTGGAATGTCGGAGATTTCTGCAGCGGGCGGCAGTGGCGCGACAGCCGGAGAGATGAGTAGAGGGTCTTCGAGCGGTCAGGTGGATGTGGCGACTTGGGGGGGCCTCCAGCTACCGGCGGAGACGGTGCGCCGGTTAGAACTGGTGAAGGCAGCGTTCCCGCAGACATTCGAGAGGGTGGGGGTAGAGAACCCAGTACTACGGATGTGGGTGTCTGCCGGGTTTATGGAGTGGTTGCTGCCGTTTGCTAGTGTGCCGTCGACGGGTTGGACTGCAGAGTTCGTTGCTCGGTCGCTTTCAGAGTTCGCTCCGTTCACATCACTAGGCATGCAGCTGGACTGGCTAGCAGATTTCTTTAGGTCGAGGAGCGGCAGCCATGAGATGGATGAGAGGCGCGCAGTCGTGGTCATGCGGGAGATGTTGCTGGAGCGGCGCCGTACAGGGTTAGAGGCGGAGCGGTCAGAGATTACCGCAGAGTTGGCCGGGATTGACATGCAGGTAGCAGAGATAGAGAGACAGCTCGTCGATTTGCAGAGGCAGTTGGCCGATCTACAGAGGCGGCGAGGTGAGGTGGATGGGCGAGAGTCAGAACGGTTGAGGCGACAGGCCGAGCTTGATGCTGGATGGTCAGAGGTACAAGCAGAGCGGGAGGCACTTCAGGCATTCAGCTCCCACCCAGTTGCATCACTGTTGTCTAGACTTTCATAGCTTGTATGTTACTTTGCTGTAGTTGTAGCGCTCAACGATGGCTAGTAAACGTTTGATGTATATGTATATATTTTGATGATCTTGGCTTATTGCATGTTGTGTTCGGTTGCTCTTTTTTTTTTGTGTTTGAATGTCTTGCGCATTTTGGTCACCTGTGAATGTTCCCTTTCCCGCCCGTAGAAAGTGACTTAGGAAGCATAGGTTGAAAATGAGTGTCAGCTAGGCAGAAGCTGAGGTAACAGCATGACTTTGTATTGATAGGACGTGGGACAAAATGCCATTACATGAGTAGCGTAGAATGCTATACAGATCAACAAAAATTACAAGTCTGTAAGCAATGTCGCATGTACAAAAATGCTATGAGAGCGAGTACTATGATGCGGGCGGATAGGGCTGGGGGAACATTGCCGTGACTAAACATAATACTTCTTCAGGTAGCGGCCGTTGATGGGGGCCGAGATCTGACCGTCGTCGTGGTTGAGCAGGAGGTATGAGCCATTAGTGCGGGCTTCGTGCACCGTGAAAGGGCCCTCCCAGTTTGGCGTGAATTTAGGAGCTGACATGTTGGCTCGTACATGTTTGGCGGCTTGAAGAACAAGGTCACCCTCGATAAATGAGCGTGGCTTGACGGTCTTCCCATAAGCTTTCGTGAGCTGCTCATGATATTTCTTCATGCGGCGCAGGGCCGTGGCTCGTCGTTCGTCGAGGCCGTCAAGTGCCGCCAGCCGGGCTGTTTCATCTCCGAGACCGCTGCTTAGAGAAAGTCGAGCCGATGGTACTGCGATCTCGGCAGGTACCACGCACTCGTCCCCGTAGACGAGAGAGAAGGGCGTGGCCTTTGTCGCTGTGTGCAGGGATGTTCTGTAGGCCCAGAGTGCCAGATTCAGTTGTTCGGACCATGACCGGTTGGTGTCATGCACCATTCGCGATAATACTCGGAGCAGAGTCTTGTTGGAAGCTTCAGCTTGACCATTACCTTGCGGGTAATAGGGAGTTGATGTAGCATGGCTGATGTTGTACCCTTCCATGAGAGCTCGAACCTCTCGATTAATGAATGGCGTGCCATTGTCAGATATAATACATCGAGGGATGCCGAAACGACAGATGACGTCACGTAAGAAGTTAGAAACGGCACCTCCCGTGGCTCTCCGCAGAGGTACGGCTTCGACCCACTTCGTGAAGCGTTCAGTAGCAACCATGATCCAGGAATGGCGTCTGGATGGCGGGTGGATGGGGCCGATGAGGTCGAGGGCCCAAGAATGAAATGGCCACGGGGCTGAGATCATGCGCAAGTCGGATGCTGGCGTGTGTATCCTGTCGGCGTGCCGCTGGCAGGGTTGGCAGCGTCGGACATGAGAGATGGAGTCGGATTCCATAGTCGGCCAATAATACCCCAATCTTAGTAATTCTGCATACAGCTTCTGGGAGCCTTGATGTTCACCACAATCACCATTGTGTACTTCGTTAATTACCTTGACTACTTGGGCACCCTGCAAGCATCGCAGGGTGCGTCCCGAAAATCCCTTGCGAAACAACTCGCCTTCCGTCACAAAATACTTGACTGCCTTGCGCTTGATGGATCGTGCTGAGCCGCGGTCAGGTGGTAGAATCCCGTGGGATAAATACTGGATGAAAGGCTGGCGCCAGTCACCTTCGATGTCAATGACAAGAGCTTCTGCACCGTCAGGTGCATACAAGCACTCGGGACAGTCCTTTTGTATATCCGAGGCGTCCTTGGCCATGGATGGCCAATATAGGCCCATACGCTGGAGGCGACGATATAGAGGGGGACCGTCGAGGCCACAACACTTCTGGTGGCCGAGCTGTAATTTGTGCTTTGCCTCTTCCGGGGCCAAACATCTGGCTAGAGTGCCTCCGGGACACCGCCTGTATAAGACATCTCCCATCATTGAAAAGTCTGTAAGGGTGGAGGCATGAGCAAGAGATGGCGCTTTAAGTTTGTCGATAATCGGTTGCCTCCAATCGTCCGCAGTAACGTCCCTCGGGACTAGGTTCAGTGCTGTGCATGGTTCCATTCTCTTGACGATGGTTAGCATCCGTTGTTCACCATCGACTTCTATCTTTGACGCGATCGTGGCCAAGCTGTCCGCATGTCTGTTGTGGCACCTATTGTGATGTTCATACTGGACATGGCCGAGTCTTCCTTCCAAGTGTTGCACCAAGGCACGATAAGGTGCCAAGGCTGGTTCTTTGACCGCGAACTCTCCGTCCGCCTGCTTCATGACCAAATTTGAGTCTCCTTTCACACACAGCGCCTTAGCCCCCATACTGACGGCAAGCATGAGGCCAATGACAAGTGCCTCGTATTCAGCTTCGTTGTTAGACACCGGGAATGCAAGTTTGAAAGATAGTGAAGTGGTAACACCGTCTGGGGCCCGGAGGACTATGCCGGCACCCCCTTGCCGGAGGGGTGTGCCATTGGGACCTTTGCTAGTGGCAGAGCCGTCGAATTCAAGTGTCCACAGTTCATCGATGTCGGTGATCAGGGCTGTCTCCTCCCCAGGCAGTTGATCCGAGGTCGGTTCATATTGTTGGCGTGGGAAGAAGGCCAGGAGGTCTGCAAGTGCTTGGCTCCGCAGAGCTGTAGGATTCTTGATAGATAAACCGAATTCGGCCAATAGCAACAACCAACGGGTGAGTCGACCAGACAGGGCGGGACGCGTAAGCATGTAACGGAGTGGGTCAGCCTTGGTGACGAGTGTGATCTGGTGCGCCAGAAAGTAATGTCTGAATTTCTGCGAGGCGTACACCAAGGCTAGACAGTGTTTCTCGAGCTCGGAGTAGTTGGCTTCGGGTCCCCTGATTACTCTACTGAGGTAATAAACAGGACGCTCGACACCTTCGACTTCTTGGGCAAGCAAAGCCCCGATGGATCTGGGTGTGGAAGTCAGGTAGAGTAGGAGTGGGATGCCCCGTTGTGGTACGACCATGGTTTGCGGTGACATGAGGACCGCCTTAATCCGTTCAAATGCTCGCCGTTGGGGCGCACCCCAATTCCATGGTGCGCTTTTACGCGTCAAGTGTTGGAATGGCGTAATGAGCTCGGCCAGCGCGGGTATGAAGCGTCGGAGGTAAGAGACCTTGCCGAGGAAGCTCTTCAGTTGCTTTGTGTTCTTGGGGGAGGGCATTTCTTGGATGGAGGCAGCTTTCGAAGGGTCAACGTCGATGCCCTGTCGACTGACCAAGAAGCCGAGGAACTTGCCGGAGGAGACGCCGAAGGCACATTTCAATGGATTCATCCGCATGTTATACTGGCGGCAACGATCAAAGACTGCTCGAAGGTCGGTGAGGTGATCACTTTCCTTCTTGGATTTGATAATAAGATCGTCGACGTAGTCTTCCACAGTACGGTGTATCATGTCATGGAAGATTGCTGTCATAGCCCTTTGATACGTAGCACCCGCATTCTTGAGGCCGAAAGGCATAACTTTCCAACAAAAATTACCCATAGGAGTGCGGAAGGCTGTCTTGGCGCTGTCGTCGGGGTTCATGCGAATCTGATTATAACCTGCGAACCCATCCATGAAAGATAAAGTTTCATATCCGGCGGCGGCCTCCGTAAGCATGTCGATATTGGGTAGTGGAAACTCGTCCTTGGGGCACGCCTTATTCAAGTCCCGAAAGTCAATACAGACGCGGACTTGGCCATTTTTCTTTTGTACAGGGACGACATTAGCCAGCCAAATAGGGTGAGTGATAGGTTCGATGAAGCCTGCCTGCAGAAGGCGTTCAATCTCTTGCTTGATTTTCAATTCGAGCTCGGGGCGGAATGTCCGCGGGTGTTGTCGGATAGGGACGGATCCGGTAGCAATGTTGAGATGGTGTGTGACTAAGGCAGGATCCAGTCCGGGCATCTCATTGTAGCTCCATGCCAAGACATCACGATACTCATGCAGGAGGGAAACCAATTCCTCTCTTCGGCCGGGGGCGAGTTTTGTGCCAATGTAGGTGTGCCGCGGTTCTTCGCCCGGGTCGGCCAGGTTGATTTCTTCAATATCTTCAGCCTGTGGTCGAGGGCCGTCCTCATAGCAAGGTGGTGCCGCGCCGGGGGTGAGGTCAGGATCTGGCTGGCAATGCTCGGCCGTGCAGCACCATTCAGTCTCTCCAAGGGGGTCGGGGTCGAGGGGGTCTGATGAGGGACCACCTGGAGCCCCTGCATACCGTCATAATTGATAGATGATTTTGCCGTCCTTGACGATACGTTGAAAGGCCGGCTCAGCCTTTTGCTTCTTGGACTTGGGGGAAGAAGGGGGGAATTGGTCGTGGCAGCAGGCGAAAGCGGTGGGGTTGATCCATTATTCTTGTTACTTTTCTCGGTTTTGGCCTTGGGAGGCTTGTCCCCGCACAGCTCATCCCAAGTTGGCAGCCTGGTAGAATGTATATGAGTAGCATTCTCACCATCCTCGGCAAAATTAGTGAAGAAGGAGGCCTCGGCGAAATAAGATTCGGCGCATTCAAAGGGGGCTTTGGTTGCAGGGATTGTCATCGCTACCTCATGCCCCGTAGAACCGGCTACCAGCTTCACACACTGGTGGTATGTTGAGGGAACGGCCTTGTTAACATGGATCCATGGTCGCCCGAGCAGGAGGTGAAAGGCAGACTCGCTGTCTATTACGTGAAAAGTAGTGTCGCGACGGACAGTTCCGACCATGAGGTCGACAGTGATATGGCCGAGGGTCGACTGAGGACCCTGTCCAAAGCCGGTAATCTTGACGGGGTCACGGATGATTTTCCTTGGGGGAATGCCGGCCTGTTGCAGGGTGATGAGAGGTATGATGTTGATCGAGGCGCCGCAATCAACCAAGGCACGACGGAAGCCCGTGCCATTAACAGTACATTCTAAAAACAGCGGCCGATTGTGATGCTCGACCGGCGGCGAGTCTTCATCCGAGAAGACTAAGGCCGTGGAGGGGATGTGACGTAATTCAGCCTGGACGGCGAAGCATTCGGGACCGAGGCCGGTGGTGACCTCGAGCAGGCAATTGGAAAGATAAGTCCGGGCGGCGGGTGAAAACCCCATTTCATCAAAAAAACTTTTGATCTTCGTCATCTGTCGAAAGGAAGACATCGACTGCTTAGCTGGAGGAGGCACGTTCGTCAGTATGGGCTCTGCCGGGGCTTCGGGGATTACAGGCTCGACATGGTCAGTGACAGCCGTAAGGACCTGGTGCTCCCTATTGTTGCGATGCGGTGGGTAGGGATCTTTGCGTACATCGTTGTTCTTCCGTAGCTGTAGGTCGCCCGACGCTACCTTCCTTGCAAAGATGGTTCGCAGTGCATTACAATTTTTGAGCGGATGGCCAAGGGCTCGATGGAAAGGACAGTAGGTGGGTCTGGCCTTTTCTTCGTCTGTGATGTTGGTCCGCATTGGTGGCAGTTGGAAATTTTTGTCATGCGCCACCCATTCCGCCAAGAGTTCCTTCACTGTATTCAGATCACAGGGATAGTCAGGTGCAGGCCTTTGTTGCCTTCGCTTGTCGGAGCCTTGGTCCCCATCTGGAAGCTGACGCTTGAAGCCTGCATAGTTGTTGCTGTTGTTGCTACGCTGAGTGATAGGTGTATCTGCTGAGGCCAACAGCGTACTTTGCGGTCGAGGCTTCCATGACTTGACAGGACCAACTGTCTCGTAAGTTCGTCGGGCTGTCTCCTTGAGGTGTCCCCATGACCTCAACTGTAGGTTCTCGATATGCACTCGGTAGACGTCAATCATATTTTTGATGCATATGGGAACCAACGTTTCGTCTTTGCTGAAATCCGTGCACTCAAGGCACTTGAGATGAAAACGATGCACATATTTATTCAAGTCTTCTCCCTGGTTCTGGCGAATGCCAGCAATATCAACGATAGTCACGCGCTCGGTCTCGTAATGAAACTTGTCTAAGAACAGCTGGACCATGTCGTTCCAGGTGTGGACGGTCCCTGCGGGGATCTGGTGATACCAAGTGTAAGCCAAGCCTGTAAGGGATTTGTGGAATTCTCTCAACTTTAAGCTGCCTCCTGTACCATACTGCTCCAAGGAGCCTGCGAATCTTGTTAGGTGCTCACGGGCGTTGCCCTCACGTCCGTTGAAGAGCACAAAGTTTGGTTGCTTGTACTTGAGGGGGTAGGGTGCGATGGCGATATCATTGGCGTACGGGGCGTGTCCGGTCAGACGGGTTGAGGAGTCCGGTTCGGAATTCCTCGACAGGCGACGGACAAGGGCTTCCAAATCTGACCGAGTGACATAGTTGGAGGATGGTGCCTCATTGCCGGTCAAGGGGTGATGACCGCCTGGTGCGTCGCGAGCCCCCGAGCCCCCAGATGGTACGGCTTGATGAACGGGGACATGGGAGGGTTGGTATAGTACAGGTGCTGGCAAGGGCAGCTGTGCAGGGGCGAGTGTGGGTTGGCGAGACATGTCTATCACTTGGCCGGGGGTTTGGTGTTGCTCAGGTGGATACGGATTAGGTTCCATCTCGATGGAGTCATGAGTTTCAGAGGAGCTTCTTGCCGGCATCGGATGAGATGGTGTGACAGCGGGGAGAATCTGCTGCAAGACTGGCCCGAGATCCGTGTGTAGCTTGCGGGGCGGCACTGCAGAAGGAGATGTGTCAGCTACTGGTGGCGAGGGTGTTGCGAGCCCTACCGCCAAGGGTCTGGATATCCAAGGCGGCGGTAGTCGCGACACTGGGGCCGGGGCGACGTCAAAAGCTGGCCCCGGTCCTGAAGGCTGGATTGATGGAGCGGCCTGCTGCGAGGCCAGGGCTTGTATGGATTTTTGCATCTCCATAATGGCGGCTAGTAGAGTGGTCTGTGAATCTTGCAGAGTGGTGATGGTTGGAGTGAGTTGCTGGATGGCTGCACTTACGATCACTTGCACGTCGGGGGTAGTGGTTGGCAGCTGGTCTTGGAGTCGCGTGGCGCTAGTCTCTTCCTGATCACCGAGGTGGTGTTCTTGCATGGCGAGGTTGGGTCCTTGGCTGGTTGTCCTGGTAGCTCTCCGTTGCACAGGCATGATGCCTAAGTCCGGAAGATGTGCAAACCGCAATACGATGCTCACCTCCCCAGCGGAGTCGCCAAAATGATGATGCGGAAAATGGTTCGATGCTACGTGGAGGTGCCACAAAGGATGCGGTCTGAGTCAGCTTCCAGGTAGGCAACGCGGGAGACAGCAAGGACGGCGTAAGGGCCGAGGGCAAGGCTCCCCAGACAGGTCGTGAGGGCTGGCAGCGCTGCGCAGGCAGGGTGACGATGAACAGGACCGACAGTCTACAGTCCGTGACAAGGGTGCAGCGTCAAGGGTCCGAGACGGGAGTCCAAGTGTGTTTCTCTCACTAGAATTCCAGAGAGAATGTCTTTTAGAGAGAGAAAGTGAAAAGTCCAAATGAGAGAAAGATCCTTGAAAAAGCTCCAAAGTCCACTATTTATAGGCAAAAATGTGCATGTGTCATAAGTTGACATGTGTCACCCCCTGGGAACGACACGTCGCCAGGGGGCCAAAGCACTGATCCTCCGTTGGGACTGCCGGTCCCTAAGTTCGTGCTGCCCTGCCCTTGCGACATCTCTCTGCCTGTCTGAGGAGACTGATCATGCCGCGGTAGCATGGTCAGAGTAGCCCGTTGCCCCAGCCTCCAGTCCAAGCCCTTACTGAATCCCACAGGCCTGGCAGCGGTGGGGAAGACCCGACGCCCAGCTGCCAGGTGGACTAGGCAAGATGCCCTTCCGAAGACCTGCTCCCATCTCGGAGTGACCCGGGGGTCATAGTCCTTAGGGGTGCCGACGCGAGCCCCCAGTGCCAGAGCACGTAGGCCAGTCACGCAGGCACCCTGGCGGAGATAGTGTCCCGGAGGAGTCGCCTATCCCGCTGCGAAGGGTCCTCGTGCCGGAGCACGGAGCGAAGTCCCCCCGGAATGAAGACGGCGATGGCTTTGAGGTTGTGAGCCCATCCCGTAAGCATATAACATGATTGTGGCGCATGGGCGCGGTGAGTGCGGGCGACGAGGGTCGCAGAGTGACGTCCGAGCAACAAGGGTCGTTGCGTGGATGGCGCGCGACCGTGAGCGACGGTTGTCATGGCGACAGAGCGGCCACAAGTGACGGTCGTCGAGACTACGAGCGACGGTCATCGCGACGAAGGAGCACGGCCGAGAGCGACGGTCGTCGCGACTACGGCGGAGCGCGGCCGCGAGCGACGGTCGTCGTGACAACGGAGCACGGTCAAAGGTGACGGGCGTCGGTCGTCAAGGCAGGTGGCCGACCCCCAAGGGTGGCCGACCCCTTGGGGTGGCCGACCCCCAAGGGTGGCCGACCCCCGGTGGCCGACCCCTTGGGGTGGCCGACCCCTTGGGTGGCCGACCCCGGGTGGCCGACCCCTTGGGTGGCCGACCCCTTGGGGTGGCCGACCCCCAAGGGAGGCCGACCCCTTGGGGTGGCCGACCCCAAAGGGAGGCCGACCCCTTGGGGTGGCCGACCCCTTGAGGTGGCCGACCCCCAAGGTGGAAGGCACGCCGAGGTCGCTTCACGTGACTTGAGCATGCGTTGCTTTGACCGGCTCTCGAGCGTTGAAAAGTTGACCGCTGACTGGGTGATGTGTCGTGCAAAGTGGGTCCCTTAGCGGGTCCTGGGGTGCGACCAGAATAGGGTATGAACATTGCCTAATGCTAAAAATTTAGCCACCAATTTGACAGAAGACCATCATATCAATGTGACGTCTAGCACCACCAAAACGACAACACATTGCAGAGTCGTTTAGGACTCCAAATTGTGAATGATGATTTGAGTCATAGCATCAACCGATTATTGTTTAAAATGACATGCCTCGAAGAGATCCCCAATGAAAGATCAGGCTTTAAACTTCAAAGAAATTAATAAAACATGTTTTCTTCAGTTGTAACATCTGCATCAAGAAACATCCCACTAAATCCATCTGGTTGCCCCATTCTGGTTGCCAATCTCTACCCTTTTATCAATAATGCAAGAGGTATAACATAAAGTGCAATCAAACTTATCTGTAGACTAGGGAAGACAGACTTTAATTAGAAGCAACCTTGTACCAAGAGAAGATAATTGAAATCTTACCCTCGAAATCTTTTCATCCTCGGTGTAATCTAAGTCGTTCCGAACTTAGGGTTAAAATGAAAAAGCCATTAAGACAAATTACCATGAATTTAAGATGCCTAGATAGGACCTGTACGATGGCAGCATCAAGTGAAAGCATGTCTACCAATTCGAGAAGCATGATGTTGTTAAAGTTTCAGACTCTGCATGTATCGTGCCTTTCCAATGAGCTTAGAAAGGTTACGTGCATGGTTCAAGTCTCTTCCCCATTTATGCATTGATTCTCTAGTTATCAAACCTCCTAGAAGACTTTGTGAGCATGATCTAACAAAAAAAATCTGCCAGTCTACAACATTGTGCAAAAACCTGAATAGTTTTGTTTAATACCTTGGCTACTTCAATGAATCGGTTAAACATGTAGCCTTCTTTATGTGCAGTCTCTGAGTAGTGAATTGCCTGAAAATATCCTTTTGGACCCATGAAAGGGTCTAAAAAAACTCGTCGCTATGTTATTTTACTAATGAAAGGAACATAAGAAAAACCCTAAAAATGACTCTAAAATGTTCAAAGACTAACTAGTCTATCAAAAATAGGAAAATAGGCTTAGGAACCAAGTTATACGACACAAGATGTTAGGCACCCGTCATACCCTTTCGGTAAAGTATTGCTATTTATTTTTGGCTTAAACACATAAATATGCATAAAACAAACCCTAGTTATAACTATGGATTATTGGTTTAAATTTGACAGCATGGGTCAAATGTCCCAATATCTGGTCGGACAAACCAAAATTCAATCCATCACAGTTCGACCGGGCCTTACGGGTGGCAACCTCCATTTCGGTCTTAGATTCTAACTAAGAAATAAAATCAAAAACTCTTTTTAATAGTTTATATGATGAAAATTTGATCGCTGGGAAGGAAAACAATCTGGACTATTACATTAAACTAGTCTAGAAAGTAATAAATATACCTCGCCAATGTGCTTGCCTAGAAGACTCGGGAACACTGTGTGATGGATCCAAAATGCAAGTGACTTAAAACTATATAGAAATGAGTTATGAAATGCTAAATTGTCTTAACAAACGATCTACCACTTATATGAGAGAAATAGTATAAAAGCTCTAGAGAGAAAAAGTTTGTCCCTTGAAATGTAACCCAAAGACTCTATGACCATCTCAATATGTGATTAGAAAATGAAATTGAATACTTGATAGAAATTGCAAACCAAGAAAAGTTAACTAACCAGCCGGTTTGTCCAAAAACCGGCCTCTTCATCCAATTATTTTCAGTACTTTTTTTTAACTTTTGGGATATTATCTGCCTAGTTCGGTAATTATCTCTAATTTAATCGAATGAGATGTATCAGATTCGAGAATTACCCTTATTCTATATAAGTCATGGATTAATCAATTGCATTAAGGATAAACCACAAATAATATGAAATCTTCTAAATAAATCACACTCTCTACTCTGGACTGGACTGGACTGGACTGGACTCACTTGATTGAACTAGAATAAGCCCTATTACTAGAATATAAAATTGGACTGAGGAATGGACTGTCTGACTATACTAATTAATGGACTGGATTAAATTAATTATGTTCTATTATTAGGCCTACACCCATAATAATAAACCTTCATTAATAACAAGCCTAACAATTATCTAATAAATAAAAAAGACAATAAAAATGGGTATCTACAGAGCCCTTCGGTGAGGGAACTTGTGTGCAGGGCGAACATTACCAAAAAAAACATATTTTTTTAGTGAAAATACGGAGAAGACCACAAAACTCTGGGCAGATTCGCGGATACCCACAGATATGAGATTGAACCTTTATAGGGCTTCTTATATATGCTTAGAAAAGAACCAGACCAACGTAGTTTAGAACAAGAGATATTGTTTGAAGTAAGAATCAAAAGTCACATCGATTGATCATTGCGTAATCGGATGAAAGAAATTTGTTTGGTTCCCGAGCCACCAAATCGATTTGAATGGTTGACATACAAAATATTATAAAAACCTATATCTAGATACCTAAGTCATCAAATCAATTTGAATAGTTGTCTAGAGATACAAAAAGAATGACATTGTTGGTTACCGGAGCAACCAAATCGATTTCCATGGTCGACAGACGGAGGCCTTATATCTAGATATCGAAGCCACCAAATCAATTTGGTTTGTCATCTATATATGTAAAAAATGGATTCTTGACTGTTAACAGAGCCACCAAATCAATTTGGATGGTTGACAGACAAAGTGGGAGGTAATGCTAGATGTTGGAGTCACTAAATCGATTTAAGGGGTCGTCTAGAAATACTTAGAACAACTTTGTCCATTAACGGAACCACCAAATTGATTTGATTGGTTGGCGGTCAAAGTGAACGATTTGACTGAGCGATAGAGCCAACAACTTTCTCAAGTAATTGATCAGTTAAACACAACATGACTTATATCCAAGACCGGAGTTGACAAAACCCTCAAACAGTTGGTCGTTTGGATACAAGGATCAAAAAATAAAAAAATATCACTCAAAGCCGGAACAGGGAATGTCACCAGGACAGTTTGTCATTGACTGCCAAATATATCAATTCACTACAAATTGATATGGAGAACATGTCACCTATTGCTCCAAAGCACGGGCTATTGTACCAGCCTTACATCGGACAACATTGCTAAATTGATCATCATATGCATAGGGTCATTGGATTCACCTACATGATATGCAAGCATACAAGCATGCAAAGGATCCAAAAAATATTTGAACATTTTTTCAAGCAAACATGCAGTTAACAAGCATGCAAGTTTTTTTTAAGGCCAAAAACCACCAGCCGGTTGATCAGAGTGCTCAAAAGGTCAAAATAAAATGTCAAAAAATGCCCAGTTGGTTAGAGAGCTAGAAACGCCAAAAATAAAATATCAAAAACCGGCCAGTTAGTTAAAGAATTTAACAGATTTAAATGGTAAACTCGGCCGGTTTATCCCTTCAGATTTTGGGCGGATTTATAAGGTTTCACGATGACTTCAACTTAGAGTCAAACCTCTTCTCTCTCAAATTTGACTCTAAGGGGAATCCCCCTACTTTAGTCCTTCCCCAATTCATTTTCTTCTATATAAACTGATCATATCCCCATCTTCTTCATAATTAGAGTTGTAATCATGGAGTTTTAAAGCACTAGAAGAAGGTATGAGGGAGGGCCCCAAATTAGGTGTGTCTTTTGTTTTTGGCCGATCATCCGCACGGATAATCATTCAAACCTTATGCCGGATCAAGATACTCACCTTAGACATGAATTTTTCATGGTTGAGGTATATGTTTCATCTCATTTGTCTCCAAATTTCAAACACACACACACACACAAACTCTTCTATTCCATGCAAACCCCATGCAAAATATAGCTCCACATGGTATTTTCTATTTGTTTTTGCACATTACATGCACAAATAGGGTGGTTTTTTGAGTATCCCCCTTTTTAGCTTTGATTTCAAGTCACCTCTTCCCTCGAACATTCACTGTAGGGGCTCCCTAATTCTAGTACGAGAGTGGTGAAAGAAGATGTCGAATTTTGGTAGGGAATTGGATAGCCAAAACTGGCTTTGATTTGTTTATGAATGGGTTAAATGCTTTTACCAGGAGTAAAAAATATTTGATAAGCTTGGCAGAACATTGGGTGGCTTCCACCAACACGTTCCATCTACCATTCGCCGAGGCCACGCTTATCCCATATCGCTTTGTGAATATCATGAGTATTCATATGCCAGGGATGCCTATTTCATGGGCCCATAATTTTGACTGGAACCTAGACCTTGTGGTGCAGTTTCTATCCTACAAGAAGGACAATTTCATTTTGCTTGCTACCCTCCGATCTCATTAGGGTATGACCTTGTAGGACGTCAATGAGTCGAGAGTTGACCAGTATGTCCAAGGGTTTTTTCTATACGTCTTATGAGAGATATTATTTAATAACTCAGTTCAGTTATGGTGTCTGAGGCACTAGAGGATGTAAAAGAGATAAAAGAGTACGACTGGGCTACTCCGGTTATAGCCCATATTGTACCACTTAATGGGTTCAGTACCCTATGGTTAAACTTCGAGTTCCATGAGCTATTGCGATGTATGGGAGGTTTCTGTCATTTCTTGATATTCCACATGCATTCGATATCATATCCCTCAATGTTTTCCTTTATCATAGGTTTGGGATTTTTTAGTGTTGAGGTCATGCTCAATGTGACTGGGAAGAGACACAAGGACGAGACCAGCTATGTAGTGGTGAAACTTCCGATATGAGCGGGTCAGGGCTTCAATGGGGCTGTACCGCGAGATTGCTTTAACGGCCTAACTCAGCGCCCGATAAACTTAAACTTTTGCATGTTCACATTAATGCTCATTCTTTACTCTTTATCAAGACTCATTTATTTCTCTTCAAGGATCCTTGTCTAAGTGGAAGGGGGATGAGCTGTATCTGAAGGAGCTACTAGATTTTGCTAGTTGGATACTCCCAGGAGGAGTTTTACTTGGGAGAGCGAATGATATTCTAGCACCAGTCGATGGCCGAGCCACAGATTCTGGCTAGGCCGAATGTGGAAATGTATCAGACATAGATATTGGACTGGGGGTTGAGGCAAAGCTTGATGAGGGGATTGCGATGTCCTCCCTGAGGTGACCGAATGACCCTCAGACATTCAAGGATTCACTCGAGAGGATCTAGTTGCACCCTTGATGGCTGAGTGGCGAAAAAGATTCACTTAGCTCAGGTAGAAGGGAAGGCCAAGGAGGAGGAGAGCGTATAAAGGATTCATTTTTATTTTTGGTCAGTGCCAGTGTTTGTTAAGGGGAATGGTCATGAGACATAGTCGATCCCTAGACCTTAGGGAGATGAGGATGTGTTGGGGCAAAAGGAGTTAGCCAGAATAAAGACGAGAATCTCAACTCTTGCCCTTTACCATACCTAACTTTTTTTTGTTTGACTCTAATCTCGTGATTCCTATTTGTAGGTTCTAAGTGAGCTACTAAGAGATGCCTACATGTCATACATCGCTTGAAAGACATGGTGTCTACCCTTTGTGATCTGGTGAAGGTGTATTGGCCATCAGGAGAGACTACAAACATGCCTACACGTATCCCTTGAGGCCGTAATCGGGTGGTGGATTGAGTGCCAGCTAGCGCGTGAGTTCTCCATCGAATGATGCTACTTCTCTTCAGACCCGTATAGAGAGAACTTTAGTTACATGAACAGAAGGCTTGAAAAAAAGGGCGATG
>JAVXUP010002246.1:0-147328 GCA_033070095.1 Escallonia herrerae | reverse complement strand
AAATTTTTGATCCTATATGGTACCCTTTTCACCTTAGACTATGTCTTGAAGAGGATACTCAATGTCGCTACTTTAGCATGTACCCTTGGATCATGGATGATGCGGTCTCGCGGGGCATGTCTAGGAAAGCGGTTGGGTCTAATTGGAATGACATGAGGGCGTTGGGAAGAAAGTTCAATATTACATCATGTTATGTGATTCCTAGCCCGAGCGACTTTATCGATTTTTGTTTCGATATGAGTCATGAATACATAACATATGAGAGGTTTAACACTGCTCACTATGAGTGATTTGAGAGTATTTAATCTGGTGTAGTTGAACTATCTGGGGTACATACGAGATTTTTTGAGAGTGATGTATTGTGTTAGTTTGGTGATAACTTAATACAATACTCCTCAACTGGATATCCTTTCTCGTAGGTCGCATGTTCCATTTCCTGTATGAGGAGATGAGTGGCGAGAGATAGAGAGGGACTGTACGATTTATTTGCCCTGTCTGTGGGCGAGTGGGAGCTGTTAATAAATTGGGTCAGTGGACCCATTATCCGCCCACTAACAGATAATGTGTATTTGTTAGTTTGGATAAATACAGTTATTTAGAGAATATTTATCTCTTAAGTGTTTGAGATAAATACAATCTTTATCTCCTAATAGTTGAAGGTAAAGCCAGTCTCTAATTGTATCTCCATATAAAGATTAGAGATATCCCAATAAATGATAAGTCAATAGTAATAACCCTCTCTCTATAGCACTCTCTCTAGAGCAATCACCAAGCTCTAGGATTTAGTTCGTGGACGAAAAACTCGACTCTAGTAACCGTTTTCGTACCTGCGAAAAAGATCAAACGTGTTGGAGGCTCGTAACAACAAGGATCCTACGTCGGAATTTTCGGAGACTTCGTACGGTATGTTTTCGAATCCATTACGTGTTACGTGGTAGCACAATAAATGTTGTAAGCGTTTCAACAAGCATTGAGGTGGAAAACTTGATTTTGTGCAACACCGGAAGATGTCCAGTTGGTGGAAGGTTTCGATCCCATATATATACTGGCTCTCAGTAGACAGTAGTGCACTTTTGGAAAAGGTATTACGGGCTTTGCAAAAGAGGTTCTGAAACACATGCATGAGCAATCATATCAGCACTACAAATGGACTGTAGTCAGTCCGTAAGAATCTCGCAGAGGACCAATGACGGTAGAATAGCATAGGGTAGGTGGTAGTGAAAGCAAAGCAATTGAGCCAAATGTTTAATAACCAATACTTGTTATGTGATTGATCCGAAAGTTTGCTGCCATGTTGCTACTCCTGCACCAGTGTTGGATGCCAAGAACTACGCCTACCCAAATGTGGAAAAGCAACTAAACTCCTTAGCCACTTGAAATATATTGGATGGTTTAATTAGGCTGATAGCTCAAATGATTGTTATACCATTATGGTTAATAGCATAGCAGGAAAGTCTTGCCATCAGAAGGCTTGAGGAAAAGGAATGGTGAGGGGTGGTTTCTTTTGCCAGAAGCAGGGAGGATAGGGAAGGGACCACTGCAGTGTGAGAGCGCCAGGCGAGATCGATGCCTGAGTCCTCATCCTGAAAATGGCACGAGGAAGAGCAATACCGCGATGGAAGTTTTCTGGTAGAGCTCGCCATCAACTTTCCGAGAAAGCCTGCGGTTCTGCCTTTGGAAGATTGCAGAGTTTTCCGTCAAACTAAATGAACAGCAAAACTAACCCCTCAAACCATGGCAATAACTATGAGGAAAAGCTCCCCTCAAAAGGCATAACTTTGAACTTGATGCCATGGTTTTTAGGGGTATTTCTTGCAATTTAGCCATGCCATGTTGTTGTTGCTTTGGCAATTTGAACATGGAAAACTGTCTTTAAGCCTCTTATGGTTAGGGGATATCTGCAGTTTACTCCCTTGTTTTTCAAAACAATACGTGCTAGTCCGGAGACTAGAAGATTTGTTACAATGATATTCTCCTGTTAATTCGTTTGGTTATTTTTTCTGCTTAAATTGATACACCGTATTTCAAAATTCCAATGCAAGAAATGCTCTAGGCTTCCTTCCTTTTTTCATTCGCTTTTCCTCTCTCAGCATAACCCAATGACTTCCTTCAAATCTCTTCGATTACAAAGGTAACATCGAGGTGGAAAACTTGATCTTGTGCACCATTGGAAGATATATGAACAACTTTTCGTCGCTAACATCACTACCGTAGATCAATCTTGAAAGCACCATTAGCACTTCGTCTCTTTCTTAACACACTTTCACACTTTTTCTTCCAAATTTGGTGCCCTCGCTTCTAGAGAGAATTGAAGAACCTAGTCAAGGTCCACACTTAAATGAGTTTTGGGTTGATTACCGTCGGGATGATGCGGGGGCAGTTTCCGCGGTGTAAGCTAGGTGGCCAGCATGGGCACTGCTGTGCCTTGATCAGCAGTGGCTGATCCAATCGCTATCGATTTAATTTAAGCTCAACTCGAATGTCGAAGATTTAAAAAAAAGAAAGAAAGATGAAGTCAGTCAACTCAAAGTTTAAAAGAGCGAGTTAACTCAAGAAGTAGAGCCTACGTCCATTTCGCACAAATTGCCGCCTCTCTTTGTAATATCATCGGATAAAACAACGTGTTTGCTATTTTAGATAATTAACAGATATGATTGTAATCACCCCGTAATGTAATATAAGAGTAAGAGGCATTACCCATTATTAGATTTTGGAGGCATACGTGTGAAACATGCTATGCACGATGCGTTTCATAAAATAGGGGAACCTTCGGATCCAACTTAGAAATCGATCAGAGGTCAAGATCTCTCAACTTGGTCTAACAATAGTTGCAAGGAAAAAGCTGAGGTTGATATCAAAAGGTACAACTCAAAGTGGTTCCCCACCTTGGTTGGAAGAAAACCAACGCCTGTGTTCTCCTGTCCCTTCAGAAACTTTAACATACATACTGTTTGCAAATTCATATGAATGGCACCTTTCAAAACCTTTTAGGTTCAAGCAATGGCTAGGCTCCGTGATGCCAATCAGTTTACAAGTTCCCCTTGAGCATCTTGCTATCATAATCAGCATATTTTCTTCCATTCTTTTTACAAGCTATTTATTGAAATTAGTCATTAAAAAAGATTCAGCTTTACGTAATCACTTTGCAATCGCTATTTTTGTTATATACAATATTTTTGTTTTGAGTAGAGCTTTTAACGCAAGTACTCCCACTACGCTCGTGTAGGTTTATTCAATCTTGTTTAATCAAACCAAGCAATTTGCTTCTCGCCAAAAATTGGAAAAAAGGAAAAAAAAAAAAACAAATAGAAGTCGGAGACTAAACAATTGGAGTTCCTGAAAAACAGAAATTCACTCAAACTGTCCCACATTATACCCACAAAAAAATGCATTATTAACATGACCGAGATTTAATTAGGCCCACTTGGCCAAAAGGGACATGAAACCGGAGCCTAGAAGAAGTGAGAGATTGGCACCAAGTTGGAGCTTCATATTATTTTGCATTCTTGGGTTCATGAAATCGGCCGCGAGGAGGTCGACGAGTGCCATATAAATTAAGATTCCTGCCGAGGCAGCATTGAAAATGCCTTCCACAATGAGAGCAGTTGGGCTACTCTCATTATACACGTTCGATATCCCGAAGCCGATTGCGATTCCAACTGGGGTGGTGAGGGAGAAGAAAATTGACATTGTTGCTATCGTTCGAGACTTGAATTTGGCCTGTAGAAACAAGTAAAATTTTTAGCATTCGATCCGGCAAGTATCAATAAATAATTTCCTCTCATTTGTTCTCCTACTACAAATAAAGAGACTCGAACTACCGTTACAAGGGATATGTCGGTCTTTAACGTAACCCTGGGGTTTGTTCAAATGTCCAATCCATGATCGATTGGTCTCCTCTTGACACATGAGCAGAATTATGGTGTTTAGCCACGTTTTAGCCTTTAGTTGAAAATCAACTATCAAAGCCATGATGGTGATAAGAACAAAACTTAATACAAAATTAGAAGTCAAAAATAGATATCGTGAACAGGAAAAAGGCTATCAAGATTGAAAATTAGAAGTCAAGCTGGTTTTCGTCAAATATATATTTGGATTCCATTTTTGACTGAGCTCAGGTACAAAAAGTGTGGGGCACTGGGGCTTGTTCAGAGGCCATGAGCAGAAGGGCTGGTTTGACTTTCAAGATGTTACAAAGCAGAGACATGTCATATGGCCCTCTACTCATTTTTCTACTAATTAATTAAGATATGATGCCCCTTTCCTATCCAAAGTGATAAGACCATTTTCATACCAATACTTAAATATCAAGTTGAAAACAAAATACTAGTAAATTACTCAAGATTGGGAGAGACTGTTGTGCCATTCATTTAAGGAAGAAAAAAAAAGAAAAAAGCAACAAAGTTATCTTAAAGTCGTGTGGGTGTAAATAGTGGATGAAGAAATGAAACTTGTTACCTGAGAAATGCAGCCCCCAAGGCCAATGCCCTCGAAAAGTTGATGGAAAGTCAAAGCTGCTACAAGAGGCTTAATTGTCTTTGGACTCATTGAGGCACCTAACGATATTCCAATAATCACAGAATGCACCACAATCCCCAGCTCCAAAACCTATACAGTCCCGTAGCAGTTTTGAGTTGAAATTAGATTCCATGCTTAGCTCATACATCAATCATACACCAAAAAGAAATGCAGAAGAAGAAGAAGAACGGTTTGAGGACGTGTACATTATTCTTCGGTTAGTGAATTAAAGTCGTAACACAAAATGAATATTGAAACACTTCGTTCACGACATCACTGTCATTTTGAAAGCAACATCGTCAATTGTAGGGTATTTCATAATTACAAGTACCTTAGACCTTTACACGTTATATAGTTTGGATTTTGACAAAAACCTTGTTCTCGTAATAATTTACGTTGTACAAGAGCCGTCTCGATCCATATAATACATGCACATGTCAAAGTAGAGATCGAAGAAGCAACATATGCTGTTGGCAATAATGGAGGTTTTTCCTTAAGGAATCAAAGTTAGTTTAGAAGGGAAAAAAAAAAAAGAGTAATAGAAGTTCGTTTACTCAAGACATCTAGAAAAAAAGGTTCAACATTCAATACGCGCTCTCTTTCTTCCGTGTCTTTAAACACTACTGTGGGCGATGAATATTGCAGTACTCTCTTTCGCAACAAAATCTGCTCAGAGTCCATTTGGGGAGCCATTAATACTGACAAAATATATCAAATTTATTGAAATTGGTCAAACCTGGGATATGACGCGATGACGAAAGAGATCAGAAGAGCCAGAAGCCTGCACCGACTCCTCAAGAGCGGAGCCATGTGCATGGCCATGGCTAGCATGCGTGTGCACATGAACGTGACCATCGTGCTCACCCCGCTTCTCTTCATCCTCGTCCGCCACCGGCCGCGCCTTGCTAAAATGCGACCTCTTGAAATAACTCGTCGCGAAAGTATCCACCATCAGCGTCGCCATGGCCGAAACCATGGCGACGAAGCCCGTGAACGGGAAATTCCCCCACGGGTTAGCACTGAGGCAAGGGCTAGTCAGGCTGTCGAACGCGTCGGGCAGCACGTGGATGAACCCCGTCGAGAGTATGACCCCGGCGGCAAAGGCCTTGATCACGAAGAAGACGTTGGTCTCGGGGCGAAAAGCCGGGATGAACTTGCCCAGAATGGGCATGGAAACCCCGACCGCACCCGCAATGAGAATCGAAGCGATTGCCACCAGCTTGTACTTGAGGGCTTCGGCTTTGTTCCTGTCCTCGGCTTCAGTGTCGCAAGTGCACTCTGCGTATATTGTGGCAGGCAGAAGGAGGAGAACCACCAAAAGGGTACAACGCCTGTCCATAGCTTCAAAGGCTCAAGGAGAGGATTTGGGATGCGTACATGTACATCTCTGCATATATAGTGTGTTCGTAGTGACCGAGGATGGTTGTAATCGAATTGAATTACGGGAATCTAGTGTTAGTGAAGCAAATGTCGACATGCAGACTCTGCAAAGTGTTGCTGAGACTGAATACGGAGAGGACACGTGTGCGGCCGGTTTAGACTTTTGGTATTATGGCGACATCGTGTGTTAGTACCGACGTTAACTATGAGGTAATAATAGGACTAGGATGGTGAAATCTTTGCCAAAGACTTGTTTATGTTAGGACTTTTTCTTTTCCTTTTTTCGCACATAAATTACTCCTTCCTTCCTTCCTTCCTTCCTTCTTATATAACCTCATTTTTTCTTGTTTCCAAATAGATTTTCACTAGGAAAAGTTGGGCGCTTGCTTGTTAATGCCAATGTTTCACAATACCCCATGTGTGTTATCCATTGATGATTACATCTTTTGCAAACGACATTATCGAAGATGTAAACGTTATAAATTGTCACTTAAAAAGCAGGGTGGCGTAGCTGTTTGTGTTTGAAAGTGTAGTTGCAATCAATGAGTGAATTTATTTCTGCGCTCTAAAAATGAAAATTAAGTCTAGAATAGAAAGAAATGCGCTCACAAAGACAAAGAAACTAGATTCCGATTTATGATAAAGGTCTACAGTACACAGGCTCATGTCTAAGAGGCCGTTTGAGATTGATTCTTAAATTAGATTTTGATTAAATCATAACCAGTTTCTAAAATCAGCTTTAATCTATTTTAAGTATAACAGATTAAAAATTGTTGAAGGTGTTTGGATAAAAAAAGATTAAAGTAGGTTTAGTGTAGAAAAATACCATATATTGTATTCAAACTGAAATTAAGCATTTAATAATGTTTATATGTAAGGATATTTTGGTAAATTTTTTTGTCAAATCTGATTCTCCCAAACTGATTAAATCTTAATCCAAGAACATGAGAATTATGGATTTAATCAATTTTGAGCATATTGGAGCAAATTTAATCAGTTTACTTTTTTTTTTCAAACACTTCAAAACTGATTTAATCATGTTTGACTAATCTAAAAATCAGTCCCGAATACTCTCTAAATATCCTCCAAAAGAGGTCCCAAGTTTTATGAGCTCTAACTTGCTCACCAATTCATTGCCATATATCTCTATCATTAATAATAATAACCAGCTTTAAATACAAGGACTTGTGATTTAAATCTTCAAAATCTTTTTCATGTACACGTGTCCACATATTATTAGTCATACTAAAATTTTCATCTCATAGGCTAACTGTAGCGTGGCGGAAGAGGACTCACTTGACCGCAGAAGTTTTGGCATTTGGTTAGTACATTGAGTATCACAAGGGGGTCAAATTTTGAATAAAGTAACCTAATGATGGAATAGGAATAAATAACACTCCAAGTTGCTACGCAACTTCTGCATCACAAGCTTTTGTTTTTTAAACTAAATTTCTTGCACTAAATCAAGAAAATGAAAACAAGCAAAGGTTTATTTGGCAAGTGTTCTTGTACTCCTCAGTTGTGATTTCAATTTTGAAGTTGTTTAGTCATTCTCAAAAATGGGTTTATTTAGTGCTCTCTTCGATGTCTTACATTTTTGCCAAATGAGAATTCTGAAAAACTTGAGATGCAACCGAAATTTGAAAAACACGCAAAGCTCGTAATACAACTTTAGATAAGTTGGGTTTTCCTTAATTTCTTCTGAAGATGCTATATAATACTTCCTTTTGAAATATTGTATTGTTGAAAAAGTACAGCATGTTTTTATTTATTCTAAAGGATAAGATTCTGCTAGGTTAGGGCTATTTGCTAACCATATTTGAGGATTACATAATTTTTATACCCTTTTAATTGATAGATGCCACCCTTTTCTTTTCTTTCTCTATGTAGTGAACCGTCTCGGAATAAATGCCCTTGTTAGAAAGGATTTAATGAAGTTGCTATCTTATTTAATTTACGCAAAATAAAAAAATAAAAAGAAAAGCCCTAAGAATGTCTATCGTGTCCTAAAGAACGACTGATCTATCAGAAACCGGAAGATTGGTTCCAGGACTAAGTTATGCAACAGGAATGTGTTAAGCACTGGCCACGCCCCTTTCATTCTCTACTTCATTTCTATTGATTTTAGCATTAAACATGTAAAATATGATAAAACTTACCCTAAGTAGATTTTTAGATTTTTGGCTTGAACTCGACATCAAGGGTCGAATTGCCCACGTATCCGGTCGAACTAACCGAAATCAAAATCATCATAGTTCGACTCTGGTCCTACAAGAAGGAATCTATATTTCGAGCCTAGACGTAGACTAAGAACTGTAAAAGACTATTTTTTTTGGTTTTTAAATATAAATGCAGTTACGGGATTGAGAGACAATCTTTATGATTTTAAAGATTATCTCTTGAAGTAGCTCTTTAAAGACTCGGGGATACTCTCCGAATGATCCATGATGCAAAGACAAAAGAAAGATTTTTAAAGTGAATCTGAATGGCTAGAATTCTGGAGAGAGCTAGAATATCACTTCACAGAGAAATGATATGCAAGCTCTAATTAAAGAGAATAAGCTTCTGGACGCCCTTAGAATGAAGGCCAAGACCTCTATTTATAGTGCTCAGGTCACAGAATCTGATAAGATTGGCTATGCCAATTTGTAAGGCTGAAGATAAGTCAGGTAAGTAATGCAGATTGACAAAAGTCAATTAACCGACCGGTTCATCCCATAATTTAAAAAATAATTTTTTTAAAATTTTGAGGCATTATCTGATCCTAATTTTGGTA
The DNA here is from genome assembly GCA_033070095.1 of Escallonia herrerae. Lineage (NCBI taxonomy): Eukaryota > Viridiplantae > Streptophyta > Magnoliopsida > Escalloniales > Escalloniaceae > Escallonia > Escallonia herrerae. Next base: position 138,654 of record JAVXUP010002246.1, on the reverse strand, counting down.
GTTATATCTGATTTCATGAATGGGATGTACCAGATTCGAGATAATTCTTCTTCTAACCATATAATTGATTGATTCCATCTTTGCATCATGGATTATTAACAGATTATCTCTCCTAATTATCTAGACAAACTAAATCTACTAATAAAAATTTAGACATTAGACTGGACTTCACACGATTGAACTGGACATAAATCTAGACTGGACATGCAACTAGACTGGAGATGCTACTGTACAGGACATTTAACTAGACTGGAGGGACTAAATTAATTAACAAAGTCATATTACTACTCCTAATAATGCAATCTAATTAATAATGAATCCCATAAGTATTTATTTAATAATGATTATATAAACAAGGTGTCTATAGAGTCCCTCGGTGAGAGAGCGCGTGCGGCAAACATCAACGAAAAACAACACATTTTTGTAGGCAAATACAGAAAAAACTACAAGATTTTGAACAGACTCGAGGATCGTGACTCATATGAGGTCGGACTTTTACAAGGCTTCCTATGTATCCTCGAATGAGGAATCAAATCAACGTAGTTTGAAATAAAGTACAAACATTGTTTGAAACCCACTACAAGAAATCATGTCTTTAGCGACCGCAGAGAGAGGTCGCTAAAGGGGAGCGGCGGTCGCTAAACCATTTTAACGTCCACAAAACGCGGTCGCTAAAATGGTCGCTTTAGGCCAGGTCGCTAAAGTTAAGCAACCGTATTTATCAATCAGTCACTAAATTTAGCGACAGCGCTGACTATATTTAGCGACCGTTTTGTGCGGTCGCTAAATATTTTTTTGAATTTAAATATTAATTTTAAAAATATTTTTTTATTTATATATTATTTTATTTCGCAACTTGTTTAGCAACCGCAATGGACATTTGCTAATTTTTTTATATTTTATATTTTTAGTTTGAAATATTAAATTAGTGACCGCATTTATTTTGTTTAGTGACCGTAATGTGCGGTAGTTAAACCTGGATTTTGCAACAAAAAAAAAAATCAGGTTAAAGAACCTGTCCACATCTTGTCCAAAACCTGTCGCAAAACCAATATCAATCTAAAAGCAATCCCAATCCAACCCAATACCAATTCAAGATCCAAAATTGGTCCAAAAACTGATTTAACCTTGGTTGAAACGGTTTTGAATGAATGCGTTAAAAGCTTTCAAAGTATTCATTCAAAACCGTTTCAACCCCCTGTCCCGCATTCATTCAAATAACTTGTTCAAATGCTATCTACTCTACACAATAAGACATAAGTGTCACATTCATCAAACTATATATAAACATATGCATTGAAATCAACCTCATCATCATCATCTTCTTCATTCCTCGATGAAGGCACGTTCGATCCAACAACGTCCTCACCGCCTTGGGGGTCACCGGCACTAGGATCAATATCGTTCTGCACGAAGCCATACAAATAATTCAACATGATATATACAAATCAAGATCACATATAGAATCACCAAAATACATAACTACTTGAGAAAAATTTGTATTACCTGAAGTCTGGTGTAATACCACAGATTTTTGAGTACTTGTGTAAAGAACAATTAAAAATTATTATGATTTTGGATTGAGTATTGGACTAAGATAAATTATTTGGAGTCCTTTAGAGAAGAAATTAATATTTAATAGTATTACTGGCTAATGTGATTGGATTAGGAAAAAAGCAAAGAAAAAAAAGATTTTGACTTGGATTAGGATTTTAAGTCATATTGTGATTAAGTTAGTAGTGAGGTCTATTAGTTGTATAATAATTACACTAGGAATAAGGATTTTAGTTGTGTTATAATTACACTAAAAATTGGGACTTCAAGTTATATTAGAATTAGATTAACAAATTATATAAGGATGAAGAAGATATAAGAGTCATAAGAGTCTTCATATTTTTTTAGAGACAAAGGAGAGAAAAGAGAAAAGAGTCAAGTGCATTCTTTTGGGTATTCAAGCAAAAAAGGTGGTGATTGATCCAAGATAGAGAGGAGATTTTTGACATGATATTGTTACTTTGAAGTAAAGATCTAAGATAAAGAGGAGATTTTCGACATGATATTTGTTACTTTGAGGTAAGGGTTCTTACGCCGTCTTTTGTTTCATACACGAAATCTATGTGCTATGTTTTGATTCTCAAAAATATATTTATCTTTGAACCTATGATTGATCATCAAATTTATTTTTAACGTTATCTATAAAATTTGCCACTGTCTTATAACTTGTGTTAAAGACGGATCCTTATAATCCATATTACTAATTTCTTTTAGCGCTCAGTATTTACTTTATCAGTTCCATTCTCTGTTCATGGCCAATGAGCCGGTCTTTTGAGAGTTCCAAACCTTCAAGGCCACTTGTCACGTTTTTATTGGTCCTTACACATTGTTTATACTATTATATTTTTGTTTTCCAATCATTGCATTCCATCAAATTGGTCTTAACACGTGAATTCCTAGTCTCCTTTGCCACGTGTCAACTTTCTGCCGGCTCTTTTTGGTTATTAACAATTTGCTTTCGCTTTCTCGATTTTTGCACAATTCTTTTCACCCAAAACTTCTTTTGACGATATCTCATTCACCCGATCTCCGATTGAGCTGATTTTTGTTTCGTTGGATTCGTATTTTTGTTCTCTTCGATTTGAGTCTACAATTACTATTTTTGAACTTTGAATGGATATTCTCTATATTTATCAAATTACTTTGTGGGTGATATTTGTGTTTGAAAGTCACTTTTAATTATCGTGACTTATGTGTGACGCGCCGACTGCGATATTCGGTATAACCATGATTTGTGATGCTTAATATTAAGCAATTGTGTATGTGACACCCACAAGATTTGGTAAAAATATTTTGATATTCGACTTATTGGTTATGTAACCCTTTTTTGGATCGATTCGTTATTCGTTTGTGAAATTTGGTTGAGTTATCAATTCCTATCTATTGGCTATGTTCGATAACTCAAATTTGTTATTCGCTTTTGGTAATCTTCTTTTGGTCACTTTCGTTATTCGTTTGTGAAATTTGATTGAGTTATCTAAATTCTTATTTATTGGCTCTATTTGATAACTCTAGTTTCATATTCGTTTTTGGCCTTCTGTGTGTAAGATCTTTTACTGGACAATTCGTGCTCACCTCTTTGTTTTTCGTTTCTTTCCCCTTCCAGGCCAAAAGTAGCACGAAGGGAGAGATATTAGTGCAGCGGTGGGAATTGTTCTGGTTTCTGATATTGAGAATTGAGCTTATGATTTCTTTAGACGAAATATTGGTTAGTTGATTTATATTCTTTTGGATTCAGATATTTAGTCTAAGAGACTTGTAATAAAGTTTTGAAGTATTTTGGAATTAAGTTTTTGAAGGGATTGTATATAAGTGTTGGATTATTTTTGGAGTTAAATATTTGAGATTTAAATAATTTTGTTTGTGGTATGCTAGATGTTATGCTCTGCCTTTATAATAGTTATGTCATTGATGTATGGATTTTGGTTTCAAGAACGTGTTCGGACCCTCGGGTTTGGGACGTTACATCTGGGCCCGGGCAAAACACTACAAGAAATAAGCCTTTTTGCAATGGGGGCAATCCGTCGCTAAAAGCCCAAAATTTGTTGCTAAAAGATTTAGCGACGGATTTACCGTCGCTAAAAGTCCTTCGTATAAAAGTCCGTTACTAAAAGTTTGGTGACAGAATTTTCAAATCCGTCGTCTAATATTGTACTTTTTGTCACGGAGTTATTTATTAATTAGCGACGGAATATCCGTCGCTAATTATATTTTACGTATTTTAATTTATTTTCTTTTTTGTGAAATTAGCGATAGAATAAATGTTTTAGCGATGGAACATTCCGTCGCTAAATAAAATTTTTAGCGATGTAATACTCCGTCGCTAATAAGCTTAGAGTTAGAACACTTTTAGCGACAGAATTAATCCGTCGCCAAAAGTCAATTTTTTTTCTATTACCCAGACCTGTAATAAAAAATTCAATTCTCAACAACAACGCACAATAATCAATACACAAAGAAATATATATAATCAATCATAAAAAATATTTATTATAAAAAAACTCATGATGTACAAGCCGGGAACCGGATACAGTCGGTTAGGGGAGGGGAGAGATGTACAAGCCGGCGGAGGGATGGGGGACAAGCTGGGACCGGGCACGAGAAGGGGCTCATCAGGGGTTGCCGAGTCCCAGATCTGGATCTTGCTGATCTGGGGCCGGCTCGACATGTTCACCAGCGGTACTCTGCTGATCCTGTTCCCTGATCATCCTCAACACCACAGTAGCAATGTGATGGATCTCCTCCTCGGCCAACGGACGCGGAGGAGCCGGTGTCTGTGGAGGGGCTACGGGGGGTGGGGACGATCCTATCACGGCACGTGCAGTCGTGCTAAGCAGGCCGCGTATGCGGCCTTTCGGCTGATTGACAACCTCCTGTACATCTAGCCATCGCTTCAACCCCCAAGTACTCACACCCGTACTAGTGGACGCTGATGGCTGTCCGGATGCCTGCTCAGAGCCCCTAAGCTGTTCATACGAGGCCTGCAAGAACAGTAAGTCAAAGATATGTTAGTGCATTAATTAACACAACAAACATTGAATAGAAAGACAAAGAATTAACTTAAACAAATTGACTTACATCGATACGCCGGGCAATATCCGAAACATAGTCGCCCGCCCGGTGCGCCTCGTCCTTTTCCTTCTTCCGCACGTGCGTCTGATTATACGTCAGAGCTATGACCTCATCCTCCTCCAGATCCGGGTCTGGACCGCATTCATGTGTCGGACGATGTCGTGGCCCCGCTGTTACTCTCTGGAGTCCCAGCCTGGATTTGCAACCCACATATCTATCATCTGCTCCCATACGGTCGAAGATATCCAATGTGGGGGATATGTCCTCATCTCCGCCATCGGGGCACCCTCGGACAACATCTTCTTCGCCCGGTCCCGTGCGTCGTGGAGCCATCGGCGGTAATTCTTGCCGATGTAAGCAAAAAAGGCCTGCCGCCCCAGCACCTGCTGATCAGGCGAGTCAAACGTGAACCCCTCCTGCAAGGCATTCAATAACACAAATTAATTTAAATACTAAATTCTAATTAAACAAATACTATCGTAGAAAAAAATACTTCAACGTACCAGCCACTCCTCCTATAGGGACTCCCTCGCATCGGCATCCCAGTCCTTCCAGTACAGGCGTGGCTCGAAGAATCGGCCCTTCACAAGAACGCCGATCTTCGTCCTCGCCTGATTCTCCAAGATCCTGCCAAATAAGTAAATAAATAAATTAATACAGTTCAAATATAAATTAACACCCCAAAATTTTAAATATAAGGCATGATGTGATTTTTTTTACTTACTGGCCCTCCTGGGTGAGCGTAACTCTCTGTTTATGCTGGGGGTCGATGCGTACCCCGCGTGTCGGGCCACGGCCTCATCGAGATCCTACAAAACACATACATTAATACAGTTCAAATATACTTTAAATAAGGTAAGCAAAATTTGACTAAACACCGTTATCAACTATACCTGAGGTAGAACCCACGGAAGAAGGAGAATCAATGCGTGTGTGGGATGAATCTGCGTTGGGCTGGAGCTGGGGCCCTGCCTGTTGTATGAGACCACTCTATGCCTCGTCATCAGTGGTCGATGACGACGAGGTGGGACCCACCGGGGAAGAAGCAGCTCGACGTCCACCCCGGCCACGAATAGCCCCCACGAATAGCCCGTATCCTATCTATATCTGACTTCGTATAGATAAATTGCAAGGACATTAACACATTAAAAACAATAATATGACAGAAATCATCTTCGGCACTATGTATATGAACGGAGCTGCAAAAACACATCAATATGAACAAAGTTCTAAAATGTTACTACATTTTAGAGAACATGTTACAACATTACAAGTCAATCATTTTCAGTTTGGGAGTCATCATCATCTTCATCATTAGACTCGTCATCCTCTTCATCTTATAATTCATCCTCTTCATCAGTAGACTCAGTCACATCATCTCCAACACTTTCCACGTCTTCCGCGTCATCATCTACGACTTCTTCTCCTATATGAAGTGTTGTTGGAAGAGGAAGATCGTCCTCCTCGTTGTTGATCTCAACAGGTAACAAGACAGGTGGTTGGTCGGCTTGAAAGGTGTCTACCTCACTGTCATATGTCACGGATAATTTCTTGGACTTGATAACTGTATACCAATGAGATTTGGGATTGGTGACGTCCTCTGCATAAAAGACTTCTGCAGCTTGACTAGCAAACACAAATGGCTCGTCTGATGCAAGTCTTGACTTGACATTGACATCTACAATCCCTTGAGAGCTAACACGGATTCCTCTACTGCATGTGACATCGAACCACGTACACTTGAACATTACCAGGCGGTTTTGGAACCCAGATATGTTAGCTCAACAATCTCATCTAGCTCTCCGTAAAAGTCCATGCAATTCTCGGCATAACAGTCACTGTTGACCAAGACTCCACTGTTTTGGGTTTGTTTTGTTCGATCATCATCTTTTACGTTAAACCTAAACCCGTTGATGATATAGCCTCCATGACAGGATGCTTGTTTGTTAGGGCCTTGAGCTAGTAATTTCAAGCAGGAGGCCACTGGTCTATCCATTGACTGAACCTATTGTAGATGACGATAAAAATTAAGGATAAATCAGTATACTAATTGGCCACAAAACTGTATATAACACATAATATAATTTTGTTAAAGACTTACATGCCTTCTGAACCACTGTACAAATTGTGATTTTCAAAGAGATTCAAGTCCAGCAGGATCAGTGATTAAAGATTCTGCATCGAACTCACTGCAAACTAATATATATAGTTGACCCGCTTATCACACACTTTCAATTATGTACAACAATGTAAGTGAATTACGACATTAACTTACTCATGAAATGCCGAAACTTCATCGCAATTTAGAAAAACATATATTGTTGCAGCACTGTACTCTTCATCTGTTAGCCATCGAGTATACGTTTGGCAGAACGGAATACCTGACAGCTTGAATATTGATAATTGCCCTTCCAAATTTGTGCTTGATCTGGGGTCATTTCGGCCTGGTTGATTTAACCTATTATCAACATCAGGCCCGAAATATTGACTACAAAAGTTTACAAGCTCTTTCATTACGTAAGCCTCCACAATTGAGCCCTCAACCTGAGCCTTATTGTGGACTTTTTTCATTAAATGGAACATGAACCTAGAATGACGGCGTAAAAGAGTTAGGTTGAATATCAATGATAACAGGTGTCGCATTAAGTGTAAACGAATAACTGTAACAATTTAAAGATTACCTCTCGAAGAGATACATCCACCGATATTGCAGGGGTCCACCCATCTTAGCTTCATATGCCAAGTGAACATGGTGGGAAGATTTTCTCCAGCTTGCAAATCGTCACCACAATGTTCTTCTCAAACACCTCCATGTTACTCACCCGGATCGTAGAAGAACATATATCTCGAAAGAAATGAGATAATTCAGTCAAAGTCTCGCAAACAACTCGTGGCAACAGTCCCCGGAAGGCAATAGGAATGAATCTCTCCATGAATACGTGACAGTCATGACTTTTCATCCCTTGGAACTTGCAACAACGAGATATGTTGGACGCAAACCCATCCGAAAGCTTCAAATTCTTAACCCACTGACAGACCTTCTCCACTTGTTTCTTGTCTAGACAGTAAGGTGCTTTCTGAAGTATCGTCCTCCCGCTGACTATCCGAGGATGCAATTCATGGCGTACACCCAATTGTTGTAGATCCCTTCTCGCTTTAAGGTGATCTTTCAATTTCCCTTGACATTCATCACTGTGTTGAACACATTATCAAAAACGTTCTTCTCAATATGCATCACATCCATGTTGTTTCAAATAACGAGCGTCCTCCAGTAGGCTAACTCCCAGAAGATACAAAATTTTCTCTAGTTGTGCACTTTGCCATACCCTGGAATCTTTTGATCTAGAACACCCTTGCCGTGTGGTATGTCAGTATCAAGTGCCTCCAGATATGAGAGCACTTCTTCACCAGATGGGTAGTCCAGTGTGACAACCTCACGCTCGATTGTCCCGTCAAATTTATCCTTCTGCCTACAAAACTGATGGCCCAGTGGCAAAAGCTTATGGTGACTATGTCTGTCACTCCTTGAAGAGGTGCCGGACACTCTTGAAGAGGTGCCGGACACTCTTGAAGAGGTGCCGGACACTCTTGAAGAGGTGTCCATAAGTATAAAGCTAAAATATGACATTCGGTGTCGGTGTCGATCGGACGCGGTGTCCGTGACCTACCGACACCTCGACACCTCATCAACACGTCCAGACACATGCCGACACCTCCGAACATGTGTCTGATACCTCTCAGCGGTGTCTGAAGACATTGATTTATTTTTTAATTGCCTAACACCGTGTACCCATTGAATAGGTGCCGGACACCGAACTAAGGGTGTCCACAAGCATGTCTCCAAAATATTGCATTTTGGTGTCGGCGTCGATCGGACGCAGTGTCTGTTTCCGTGCTACCTAACTGGTATCTCAATTAAATTGGGTCCCAACCTCCGTCAACAATCTCAATTCTCAAATGCAATAAAAATTAATAAAAAGCACACATTTAATCCAATTGGGTCCTATCCTCCGTTAACAATCTCAATATCTTAAATGCTCAATGCACAGTCAACAATCTAAAATCATCAGTTAACAACCTAAAATCATAATTAACAACCTGAAATCAAAAATCAATAATCACAATTCTCAAATCCACAATTAACAACCTAAAATTATCAAACAAATAATCAATGTTCAAATGGGAAAAAATTGTTCAAAATGCACATATCCGATGCGCTTGAATTATTTTAGCTTTTCGTAAATGTTTATTTCATTGCAACTATTGTTGGAAATTTGGAATGAGCAATGCATTTGTCAAAGTACAGTTTTCTTTATTGTGCATAAGTGCTTGAGTAATTGTGCTAGTCAATACTTTTGAATTGAGCATGTGTTTTATCACAATGCGAATTGCTTTACTGATGTTAAAGATACTTTGCTTTGCGTGAATGGTGTATCTTACTGCATCTTGACTTGCTTTTCTAGAATTTTCACAACTAGATATCTCAAATTGTTGTGTTTTTGCCAAAATCTTATCTCATAATACACTCTAAACAATTGGTTGTTATTAACAGTTCAAATTTAATTATGGAGTTATGATTTATCAATTGAATGTATTACATGCTTAAAACTCATTTCTTGTTGACATCATGTGGCCTGTGCAGTGGGCAATAGTTCTATTGGCACTAGATTGATTCTAAATTGGTTAAGTTGATAGAAAATCATAAGAGATTGAGATTTTCTATTTCCAAGTCTGTATAGTTCATCTCAGTTAGTGCCACTATGGTATGGTGGCAAAGCACAATGGTTCGTATCCACTATATTTCTGAGATGATCATTGGTTGGTTTTATTCCACCCTGTTGCTAAACTCTAAAAGTTAGGGCATCTAGGTTTCAAGGCTAAGCCATTAGCGTAGAAACCTACATTGAGTCATTGCCATTAAAGTACAATTAAGTTTATATTCGTATTGTTTGCTAAGTCAGACTTCTTGTGTTGAGCAGACTAAACAAAAAATATAGACAATGGAAGACTCGCAATCATCCCCAACTAAGCCAAGAGGAACCAACCATGATAAATATGCTGATTATCGAAGATTCACAATACACTTAGCATTTTGGAACCAAGTTATAATTGAGGAGAAGTAACTCTCGCCCAAAAGGTGTTCGCCTAAAAAGACCTCTCATGCCAAATACCACGAGATGTCCTATTCAGTCACTTCGATATGCTTCGGCAGCTTCACACACTCCTCTAACACCCTCATACACACTTGTATACACACCCAAAAAAATACACGCACACAGCTTCCTCTTGGCAGCTACACACAAACACATATGGGCACACAAACACACACCATGCACACAGCTCTCACACACATACACATATAGCTGCGTAGCAGCTTCACTCACACACACAGTGCACGCACGCACACACACACACACACATGCACACAACCCACACAAACGCGCACACACACTTGAGCACACATGCTGCTTGTTGCAGCCTCTCTCCCTCCACCCCATGTATCTTCACAGCTTGCCCACTCATTTTTCCCACTGCACACACTGAGCACTTTACACTGCACCACCTACATATATAAGTACATAACACACAACACACTATACGCACACACTGCACTCAGAAAATGCACTTGCAGTCACGGCTGCCATCACCGCGACTCCATAACCACCTCCTCACGCACAGCCCAAAACACACCAACCCGCAGCCCATCTCTCTCTTTCTTGGCAGGGCAGTATCAAATCAACACCTCAATTATTTTAATTTTTTTTTATACAACTATAGTTTTTGAGATAACAAGTCAAAACACCATATAATTAAACAAAGTAGCATCATCTAATCACAAAAATTACAACAGTGGGTGCTAAATTTTGACATATGTAGGATGCCAAACCAAAGAAAGTGGACAGTGGGTAACTTACCTTCTAAGTGCGGCTGACGAGTAGTGGTTGTCAACGGCAGTGGAGGGCGGCGGTGTTAGCAGTTGAGGTATATATTGGTCTATTGGCATCAGGGGGAGGATGTGGTGTTGCCGGAGGTAGGGCACCGTGGAGGTGAGAACGACGGTGAACCGTGGAGGTGAAAGTCGCGGGCATATTTTATTTTTCTAGATTTTCAAATAGAGAAACGAGGAGAGAGAAAAAACAGATCTGGTTATTTTAAACGATGGCTTTTAGCGAAGGAATTATCCTGTCGCTAAAAGTTCGTCGGTGAAAGTTGAACTTTTACCGACAGAATTATTAGCGACGGGGTCATTCCATCGCTCACAATTTTTTATTACACGCTCCAAAAATAAAAAAAAACTAAAAAGCTTTTAGCGAAGGAAATTCTGTCGCTAAAAGACCGTTGGAAAAAGCCCGTCGCAAAAAACCTTTTTCGTAATATTTAACGACGAAATTTTGCTGACGATTATTTCTGTCAGTAAATGCCCATTTAGAGACGGAATCCAGTCCGTCGCTAAAATTCCATCGCAAAAAACCTCCTTTCTTGTAGTGAAAGAAAACCACCATGGATCATCATCTGAAGTCGCTCATCAAACCATGTGGCGAAGCGCGCTTTCTCAGTCGCTTCTGCTCGAGGACCATTACAATTGGTCTCGCCTGACGACTAAGATTTGCCACCTAGCAAGGAACGTGCGGACTGACGAGGGTGGTCGAGTATATGGTCCTTCTTAGGCCCTCCGTGGCCATAGATATATCTGTCGCATCCACCCGAGCTAGCGCCCACCTTCTCGCATTGAGCATCCATTTCTTGTAGTTTTCGGAACAATGCCACTCCCAAGCCTGCCTCCCAAGTTCTTGGTCTCCATCGGACTCAAATTTGAAATAGTCCTAAACATAATTCAACACAATTTCAAACACAGTTAGCAAGAAAAATTCAACACTAATGTACTTCTAAAAGCAAATAAAGCACATAAAAATACTGCGCTCCTTACCAAGAACTTCCCCCAGACAAGTTCCTTGTATGCTTTCGTCCACGACCCCCACGTCGCATAATGCTGTGGGAGGTGGGCCTTGATAATAGGACTGATTTTGGTCCTAACACAATCTTTAACAAAGCTAATTACAAGAGAGATACATCAATCCCAAAAGTGCGTATTAAGTTAGAATTGAGCTTTGAAAATTAAAAACATACTAATTGTTGAGGACATGAGTAGTAATCCTCTGCTCCCGGGTGGCTGGAAGAGGTATCCCGTGTGTGATACCTCGTGGGATACCTCTGGTTACAGATGAACTATATATATATATATATATATATATATATATATATATATATATATATATATATATATTTCAATTCAACACGAAACTAATATTGTCTCGCCATGGTCTGAAGCTACTGATGACGATGTCGGCTGCTCATCAGTATTCGCGTCACCAATCCTAGGGAGGGAGGCTGACCATGCCGAAGCAGCTCCGTGACGGCCACCTCCATGACCTCGGGGTGCACTGGATCTCGCATAGCTACAAAAAGTGGGAAGTGCAAAAGTTAATTGAGTCTAATTAGTTCGCTTGAATAATAAACAACTTAAGCGCAAAAGTAAATTAATAATAACATAATTTGCATGAATAATAAACAACTTAAGTACAAAAGATAGTACGCTTATAATGTGGCATGGCCGAGTATAAAAGACAACCCAATTTAAATAGTCAACCACCATCAATTAATAATCAATTCAATTTAAATAATAAACCCCACATGTGCAAAAGTACATTGATAAGAATCTTTTTGCTTTACACAGTCAATCACTATCACTAATAGACAACGGTATGTCTTCCTCCTCCTCGTCATCTTCGTCCCCTTCATCTTCATCATCTTCTTCTTCGTCATCGACTTCTTCCTTGGAATCGTCGTCGTCATCATCATCATTCATCATTATCACACAGGGCTTCAACATCAACCTCTTCTCTAGCATGGCCTAAATCCCAAAGAGGCTCATCAACAAGATCGTTATCCTCTTGAAGCGATATCACTGTGGGAGCATCATCCTCTTGGTACATTTTAACGAACACATCATCATCAACAAAGCCTCTTTTGGTCTTGATAACAGTATGCCAATTTGGGTCCTTCCTTGTCACACCCTTTGCATAGAAGACCTGCGTTGCTTGAGCTGCAAATACAAATGATTCGTACAAACCGAGCCTTAACCTCATATTAACGTCTACAATCCCATGTCGACTAACTCAGATAATAACTGTAATGTCAAACCATCTGCACTTGAACGTTACCAGTCGATTACCACTGCCATAATAATCTAGCTCAACAACCTCCTTCAACTGCCCATAAAAATCACGCTCACTATCATATAACAGTCACCTTTGATCAAAACTCCACTGTTTTGGGTTTGTTTAGTAAGGTCAACTTCCATCGTGTTAAACCTAAACCCATTAACAATGTACCCTTTATAACACAAAATTAGTCTACTAGGGCCAACATCAAGCAATTTGAGATGAACATCAACTCCATCCTAGGCGGTCTACAACAACAAACAATTTGCACAAAGTATTAAGTTATTACATGCGGTTTATATTAGAATGAGATGTGGTTTTAGAACTTACGCGCAGTCGGAACCACTCAGGGAACGTGTTGTTTTGCATTTTTTAAGTTGTCCATCTGATATCCCAGGGTTTGTGAATAACACTTCCTCATCGTATTCATTGTATGTTATATAGCATCGTCGTTATATTATGTCCTTAAACTACGAGAAGGAAGATATATACACAGTTACTTACACTATGAATGGTGCAACTTCATTGCAATTCATGAGAGCATACAATGTTGCAGCAATATACTTTTCCTTGAATAAATATCGACCACTCCTTGCTCCAAGTACATGACCAATATGCATGCATATGGAAAGACGCTCATCGAATTCTATGTCAACACTAGTGGCATTGCGACCAAGTCAATTCATCTTTGTATCAGCATCAGTCTCAAAGTAAAGGGAGTAGAAGTTGGTAAGCTCCGCAAGGATGTAAGCCTCTGCAATTGAACCTTCAAAGCGGGCTTTGTTACGCACCTTTTTCTTAAGGTCAAACATATATCTATGTAAGGAATAAGTTATTTTCAGTAAACAATACATGTGTGCAAGTATGAAATACAATTTAAAGATGGATGGACGACATCACCTCTCAAATGGATACATCCACCGATACTGGACATGTCCGCCCACTCTAGCCTCATATGCTAAGTGAATGGTCAAATGCTCCATCGAGTCAAAGAACGATGGAAGAAAGATTTTCTCTAACTTGCACACTATCTCAATAATCTTAACATCACTCTCTCGGAGCACCTTTGAGCACAAATTATGGAAGAAATGACTAAGTTCAGTCAATGCTTCATTTACTGGCTTCGGCAAGAGGTCATGAAAGACAATTGATATAAATCTTTCCATGAATACATGACAATCGTGACTCTTTAAATTATAAAACCTACAATCAACAAGGTTACAACAATGTGATATATTATATGCATAGCCATCTGGCAGCGTCAGCAGTTTAACCCACTCGCACACCTGTTCTATATGCTTTTTATCCAATATATATATATATATATATATATTGCTTTGGGCAAAACCAGCTTACCATTAACAATTCGTGGATGCAATTCACGCCGTATATCCATCATCTGCATATCTCTACGTGCTTTTAGGTAATCTTTTGATTTGCCCTTGACATTCATGACTGTATTAAACACATTTTTAAATTTTTTTTTAATGTGCATAACATCAATGTTGTTGCGGAGAAGGAGGGTCGACCAATAAGGTAGCACACTTTCAGCACACTTACCAAAAAAAAAGAAGAAGTCGTATTTATACGTATGTCCGCAGCTCTTGTTCCGCAACATAACAAAAACGTTATTCAATAGTGGTCATTTTAGAGAACACTAATGGATGTTTTGGGTGTTTTCACTAAAGACAAAGGAGATTTAACAATTTTCAATTCTCGAGAAACACTCTTAAAACATTTTCAATTATCTTTCGGAACAAAGGAAAAAGAGGTGCTAAAGGAGGGAGAAAACACCAATCTTACTATGACCACCCTAACCATCACAATGTCACCTTCCAATCAACAACCACCACACCATCTCAACACCGGCACCACCGATAGAAAACCACCACCTCCAATCGTCACACTCACCATTGGACAGCCTACAACCACAAAAATCACCACCACCACGCGGCACCTCCCAACCATCGCAGCACCACCCCGAACCAAGAAAACCACCAAGCCATGCATTCTGCTCCACCCCCGCAACCAAAGGGACACATTGGCAGCCAGTGTTGAGTTTATAGGTGAGACATTGCCTGTGACCCACTTGACTCAAAGGGCTCTCGGAAAAAATTATGTTCATAAAATTACCCTTTTAAGGATCAATATAATTCCTACATACTCACAACTCAATTCAAATCCTATTGCAATACCGGTAAACAGTGGTCCCTGAGAAAACGAAAATCTTTTATATAACAGTTAAACCATAAGTTGGGCTGATACTCGAGCCATTATTACAAAGGTTCTATGAATAGTAGAACCATTATGCATAGCAACATCATCATGTAAACTTAAGTTGCAATAGAAAGTAGCTCGACGCAGGCACCCACAAACTACTTCTTTATTCCACTTGCGATCAGCAACCTCCACCTTAGTTGATGCTGTCAAGCAAAAAAAAAAAAGAAGATCAACAGTTAAACTTATTATGCATGAAAAGAGTAACGGTATACTACTTTTCAGAATCTTTAACCATAACTTTTAAAAAATATAAATAATGCCCTCGTGATTGTGTATGTGAAGTTCTAACGTATACACATTACTTACGCATTGCAATCTGTGGTTGGGGAGATGGGAATATCCATTTTAACTCCACACTTTTGGGGAAGCGTTTTAGCTGTATCATCGTTGAAAGTTGTTTGGTAACTGGCAGCATCCTTAACACACTGACATGCCGCCCTTTTGTCTGCGGTGTGGTGGCCATCCCCGTAATAGTTCTCACCCCATCACAGCACTGTGGTGGCGGATTACCACCCTGCCTAAGGTATGTTAGGCATGGCGCTAAAGAAGCATCCACTTGTCCGCAGTTGATGGCCTGCCCCGGTTTGACCATGAGCTGAACCATGGCTAGCACCACAATCACTGATATAACTGCAGCCTTCATTTTCTATCTTGAACGGAAAACTTGGAGCTACGAGCTGGGGTTTGAAATAGTTTTTTCTGTGAGCTTCTCTTGGTTTGTATTGAGGGAGATTATGCTTCGGGGTAGTTATAGTACTTCAAGTAAGTGGCATAAATAGTAACTTGTTACATTATTTTGGATTCTTCTTTGCTTTAATATGTCACCATGGATCATCCGATTACGTGGTAGAGGTTAAACATTTAAGCATCTTCCTCTGCAAATTTGGCCTTTTCTTCCATTTCTTGGTCACCATACTGAACTGACAACCCTCTCTGTTTTGCTAAAGGTTACATTGTTGTTAATGTACTTCCTAGTATTTCAATCGGGTAGTACTGCATATGCGGAAAACTATTGTTATATAAAACATTTTGGTACTCTAAAATCTCAAATGACGAATCTATGTGATCTCAAATAAAAGTCTCTACAGTCCGGTTAAAATGTTCTGGATGTTCCAGCTGATAGGTTGTGAAGGTTTTCATTTCGGCCTGGGCTAACACTTTGGTCAAGGGGGCATTTCCCTTTCCTTAAGCCGTTAATTCTAGTGCCTATTTGGCACTACATAGTACTTTTAGTGGCAATCTAAGATCCTTTTTGTTCAATGTTAAGCAAGAAACATAACTTTGGTTGGTCCTTTGTGCTGGGTTTGGCTAAATGCAATGCTAGCCTTTTATGAACATTGGTGCTAAACGGCTGTATTTGTGTCAATATTTAGCCACATCTAATCTAATATACATCTAAACAAATAAATAAATAAATTTCTTACTTGGCATGCTTCTCTTTTATGTTATTTGGCATTCAATCAATTAAATAAATTTTATTTTTCTCTCTGTTCCATGTTAGCATGTCTCACTTAAAAACAAATCTCTCTCTCTCTCTCTCTCTCTCTCTCTCTCTCTCTCTCTGTGAATCTTATTCAAATCTTGAAAATATTAAAACTTTCAAATCTTGAAACTTTTTAATATTTTACACAACTGTAACATGTTTTCACAATCTAACAAAATTAATTATATAAAATATTTTTATATAGTTTGTGTATATATACAGTCATGTATTACATATATTTTCTCATGTTGTTTAACTTTCTATACTGTTATAAGTGAGTTTTATTAGTAAAAACATCAACATATGGGTTATTAATATTGTTATAAAAAATGGTAGAAAACTCATAAAAGGTGAAAATAGCGTTATTTATTATTAGTATTCGACATATAAGTTCGAATCTTTAATTAGTCGTTGTCGTTATGTGTATAACGATTTAGAGGAACACAAGTGTGACACCTTGAACCCAAAGGGGTGGTGGAGATGGCAAGGGGCCTTGAGGAGTGACCTCGAGGTCCCGAGTTCGATTCCTCATACCGGTGGGTTATATATATCAATTACAGTTCTAACAAATTTCCCTATTGGAAAAAAAAAAGTGTGACACCTTGAGCAGATTCTTGGAAAAAGAGCACGAAGTCATATGTGCTAGATTTAAAAATAGATTATTGTAAAGTGGCACTGTAACTTTGCAAATCAAGCGTCTTGAGCAAACCTTTGTTAGGAGGATAAGCATATCCCGGAAGAGGTTGCATACAGACTTTCTCAATGACATCACTATTAACAAAGACATTCTTGACATCCATATGAACTAAAGGCACAAGCAAATGAAAACAACAAGAAGTAAACTACAAACTAGAGGTTAGTCGAGCTACCGGAGAAAATGACTCTTTTAGTCACTACATATGCTTATGTAAATCCCTTGGCAACTAAATGGGCCTTATACTGATCAATGGAACCATCAGAGCATTTCTTAATTTTATAGATCCATTTGGATTCAATGGTTTTTTTTTTTGAATAAGACGGTCAACTAGATCCCAAATATGTAACTCATTATCCATCGTGCACTGCCAAATATGGTCAGAACTAGCCTCGATAAAATTAAGGCTCGTGTAAAGAAGGAATGGTATAATGGACAGTGAAAGTCCTAAAGATATACCAGTGGTTTTCGTGCCTGTTGTGGATGAGCAATAGGGGATGGTGGAGGTTTGGTTAGTTGTAGCAAGATCATTGGTGGTGGCATGTCTCTTTCACAAGAATCATGAGAAAGTAGTTGAATAGACAAATTAGCAAATATGGAACGCCTATTATTGTACATAAATGAAACAAAGACATAAATGAGTACATCTTGTTCCCAAAAAACAACATGAAAAGAGGTGCACCAGAGATGGGATTCCAACACCTATACCCCTTATGCTCGACACAACATGTACGAAACAACAAAGTTGCGCATTAGGTTTTAGACCCTAATTAAACTATGATCAGGAGATGAACCATATAACTAGTCATAGAGACTTTGAGTGGTAGATGGAGCAATTGATGGCATAAATGGCAGTAGAAGTAGTCCCCCCTCCCCCTCTCCCACCTATCTTTGCAGCAAAAGGCAAAAATATTCGAAGCACGAATAATGTCTATAAGATGCCGATGTTTGCACTCATCACGCCCCATCTTTTGGGAAGTGCTAGGACGTGATCTATAAGCAATGGTTTTGCCTTTCTGAAAAAGTTAGAAATTTTTTTTGGTTTGTCACCCATGGTGTTGTCAAGTGGGAAATCTTAGTATTGAAAGAGAATTGATTTTTGACCACGTTAACATAGTTATGATAGATTTGGGATAATAGAGATCAAATATACATCAAATGGCATAATTGAACAAGGTCAAATGGAGTTCAAAAAATTAAATTACTTTGATGAAATGGCAGTGTAGCTTGTTCGAAAGCCTAAATGGTAAAATAATTCTCATGTTTAGGACAGACTTGACCTAACTGACCACTAGATACCAAAGGATGTAACCTAGAAAAAGAAACATAACTTAAACGAGAGTGCCACAAGTCAAGAGTATTCTTAGAAGCATATGAGCTATCAGATTGAAGTGGAACTGAAAGATGATGAGGGATAGATAGATTGATGAGCTCAAATATTCTTCTAACTTTACGGCTCTCAACGATTTGCCTCATTTATGGATCCGGCACACAAAATCTAGTACAAGAAAATTGTAAGTCATAACCAAGATCACAATGTTGATCAATAGATAAGACTTAATCCGAGATTAGGGTGAAATAAGAATCAATATGAGATAGGATATACTTAAAGATATGGCCAACATGATTAACATCATTAATTAAAGAACCATCAATAGTATGAAAGAGTAAATGGTGATAACCATTTTACTTCATGCAAAAGAGAAAGGATCCGAGTCATATGATTATGACACCTCATTTTAAAAATAAATTGTATAAGCTATTTGAAGTTAGTAAGAGAGCAGAGGAAAACGAAGTACCAGAACTAGATTTGACTTGCTTGATCATTTTAGCAGCATCATTGATTGAGATAGCCGAAGACAATGAAGCATTCAAACTATTTTTAGCATCATCAGCGGAGCAAGAATCAGACTTGAACCTAAAATGATTCTTTAATTTTGTTTGATAATTGAGTGAGTATAAGTGGACCTTTTATCAGAATTGCATGGACAATCTGATGGGAAGCAACCAGTTCCAATCTCATAGCATAATCTACAACCTCGTACTAAGCAATGAGAAACCATATAATTCCGCTCATGGTAGTATGAAAAATGTTGAGAGTCTTTTGGAGCCAATGAGGTTGAAGGGTCGTGGTAAGATTGAGAAGGAGCAGTAAGAACGTCATGGTGAGTTTCTTAAGAAATAAGTTAAGAAACAACACTATTCAGGGAAGGTAATGGAGTCTGATCAAGAAAAGAGCCTTTGACATACTAATAGGCATCAGTGAGAGGCAAGAGAAACTTCAGAAGGCAATATCACAGTAACAATGAACTTGGCTAAGTCATTAGGACAGGCCCATTGCAATTCTTACCTTTGTAATTGATTCGAAAACCCTTGCATCTAAGAATAGAATTTATTGATAGACTAACCAGGGTCTTGTTAGAAGCTAACCAAGATGTTGGTATTGATGGGCAAGATCTGTAGTGGTGAATCCTTTTGCTTAAAGGTCCCAATTTTTTTTGTACTCCTTCCGTCGCTAAAAAACTGATAATATTTTCTTTTTGGGCTGTCCCACAAAAATTGATCATTTCCAAATTAAGAGAGATTCTGTAGGTATTTTTGCATATTTACCCTTTTATACTTTTTTTATTCTATTTCTCTCACCACATTTAATTCTCTACCAAATTATTTTCTCTCTCCTGACCCACCACTTTAGACTTTTATAATTATATTTCTCTCTTCACATTTAACACTATACCAACCAATTTTCTCACTCATGGCCCACTATCTTCTCCCTCTCTCTAAAGGGTAACATGGGAAAGACACACAATATATAACCTAAATTCTTGATATACGTGCAAAGTCAAATGGATCACTCTTTTAAGGACAATGGAGTAGTATTTTAGCAGCCTAACTGTTAATAGACGAATGAAACAGATGTATCACAGAACAAGGTGATCATCACCCGATTTGTGCTATTATGAAATCACTTGCATCTGATAATAAAAGTTACTGATAGGCTAACTAGAGTCTTGTATAAAGGGAATCAAGAAGATGGTACAAACAAGCAAGATCTGTCGTGGTGGAATAGGTGTTATAAAACCAGCTGAACCTCTGATGATTAACGCTATCCCAATCATCAAGTTATTTAATAATTTTTGTTTGGTTTCATTGTTGGTTTAAACGAGAATGGTAATGGCACATAAGGTAGAGCCATATAGGTAGAGTAGGAGCCATTGTATCCATGGAGCAATAAAGAAAGCAAGAAAGTAATAAAAATAGAAGAGAGGGAATTAGAAAAAAAAAACATATAAAAAAGTGTTAGCTATCCGTACTCGATCTTCTAATTTTGAATTACATCACGCTGCAACGATCTGGCTGGCTGGGTCACCGGTCTATTCGTCCTTCTCACATATAAGCACAAGGATATGCATACCCTTGAAACGTCCTACATTCATTCCGGTTCCATAAATCCATCCAATCTGTTGCATTATCCTTACTTGATTCCATTATCAGAATTGGAATTTCCTTATCCTCCACCCAATCATATTCATAGAATTTCTCCCCTTTATTGATCAGATCTTTGGTTTCCAAGTTATAAATGGGCTTTGGGAATCCAAAGCAAAGGATGACCTATCCTTCTTTTATAAAACAACCATTTAGCGGAGGGATTTTCGATAGAGTAAGAGAATCTATCTTCTCTTGCCTTCCTAACGTGAGCCATCTTCTTACGGCCTTCATCGTTTCTTCTTTGGTAGGTTTATACGCCAAACCCAAATCTGTATTTTTGTCCTTGAGAGCTTTGAAGCTAGGAAGCCCTTGCCAGTTATGGCCTAAGCCCTTCCAGGGGAGATAGCAGTTTCTTATTACAAAGAGGACATTTGTGCTGCAATATGGCACAAAATTGAAGAAAATCTTCCTAGCGACACACCTTGTCATACTCAGAGGACTGTACGACATTGTCTATCTTGAACCCACTAAGAAGTAGGCTCAAATGATCATGGTGGATCATCAAGCTATCCTTCTCCTTTTGTACTTGCCCTATTAGGGACATCTAGGAATCTCCCTCGATACTGAAATGGTCTTGCTGAGCACAAAATTGACACTTTGATGCACTGTAGAAGGTACTGCACCTAACTAACGTATCCATTGATCTCGAGTAAAAGATTGAAAGCTACTGGGATGTCAAGCACCTGAAAATCCACCTCGAACCTGACTCTACCAACAGATATGAAAAGCATGATCGTGCCAATAACTTTGCCCTTTATATTGTCGTAATCCTTTACTGCTTGGTTGAAGGTGTTTAATTAGAAGCATCAATCTCTAGAGCTTGGATAGTGCGGAATAGGTAAGCATCGAGCTTCGAGCCATTATCGATGAGGACTAAAGGAACTTTCTTGTCAAGAGTCTGAACAATGATATGTAGTGGGTCATTATGGTTTGACCCACTATTGGGTAAGTCTATCACAAAAAACTTAAGAACATATCTGTAGTGAATAGCCCCGAGCATGTTGGACAGATCTATGAGCTTAGTCTGAATAGGGACTTATGCCTTGCTGAGTACTTTGATTAATGCTTGGCTATGAGAATCGAAGGTAGACAGCAGTCCCTAAATTTAGATATTAGCCTGGGTTTTCTTCAATTGTTTGAGCATCTCATCATCTGACAAACTTTGGGAGAACACCAGTTCGGATGCCAGACTAGGTCAAATGTGAAACAACAAATTGGGTCTGAAGGTGAACCTTGTGTGTTCTTCATAGTTTTCCTTTTCTACTGTATAGGCTTCTTCTCTTATTAACTTTTCCTATAAAATCACACTGCAAAATTTATGCTGGTTGACCTTAACATTCACACTCATGAGATAGCTTCCTTCAGATACACTGGCATTATGAGTGCGGAAGGATCTAACATTCGAGGGGTTCAATCAACCTTATTTACTCTATGTGTAGGTAAAGGTTCTTTCTTCACATTTAGCTTGGTAGGAAAGACACCTTGCCCTTATCAATCAAGTCTTGAATGACATGTTAAAGGGTGATACACCTTTCTTCACGATGTCCAGTCCCTTGATGGTACGTGCAATGAGTTTTGGCATCATACCCTCGGGTATGAAAACTGATGTGGGGGTAGGCAGCAGCTTGGCGATCATGTCCTTCCTTAGTAATTGTTTAAAGACCTTAGCCAATGGGGCATTAAAAGGGGTGAATTTCCTTTGTGGCTCCATGCTAGCTTCCCACGACACCACTTGTCGATTGCACATTATTGACTTTGCTTGCACTTGCTGACTTTGACTGGGCATAAATATTTCTCACACTGGTCCTATATTCTTCGAGCTTAGTCTTCATGGATATGGTTCCCTTATTAATGGATCTCCAATTTATGTAAGAGATCCTATCAAGGCTTTAAATAGGTGTGGTAGTGTTTGAAACTATACTCATGGTACATTGGTAAGAGGTTATTTCTTACTATGTTAACATGCTCTTCTTCTGAGGGGCAATTAACCATCTGGGTGACCTTGTTTCTCCAACACATTATAAAAGTAGAGACATATTTCTTGGAATCCTACTTTGTGGTTTTTAAATGTCTTAAGCTAATGTCCAAATCAACATTGCACTAATAATGATTGATAAATTCTTGTACTACATCTTCTCATGTCCATACCCTTGAGTCATCGAGGGTAAGAAACCATTAAGCAACAGCCCGTCAAAGTCTAGTGAAAGAGCTTAACTAAACTAGTTTTTGTTAACACCATGAAGAGCTAACGCATGCATATACACCTTTACATGAGTCCTTGCGACACCCTCAACCCAGGTGATGTCACCGGGCTGAGTTATCGACCATAAATTCGAATTGTAAACTGTTTACTTAATTTTCATCTTTAGTGACAAAAACAGTCACTATTCACATCAGCACACACACTAGTTCACCTTCGCGCACACACACTTGTCTTCTTCATCCTTCAATAGTTACACATCTGGGCACATTTCTCTTCCAATCACACATGAACTTCTCACGAACTCATCTTAGATCACTTAAACAGATTATGGTACACCTAATTCATGCCCTAAACTTGTTATTATGCATCAATTTTGCACAATTAAACCAATTTCAAACTCATGAACCAAATTGAAGAACACACACCCACGCACACTGAACTCACACCAATTTCGAAACCCTAATTAGTTTCCTTTCTTTCTCCATTTAAGTTCTCATGAACATGATTCTAATAAGAATCCATTTAATTTCCCCATCCCTGATTATACATACATAACCGAAATACACACACACACACACGTCACATGTTCTTCAACTAAAATTTCACCCAATTCTTCCATAACTTCGCGATTTAGGGTTCAAAATCATACCCAAATGGATTTGAGGTTCTTTCTTTCTCCCTTCCCCCTTGTTTCTTCCTTTCTTCTCTTTTTCCTCCCTTTTTCTTCCTCTTTCAGCCATGTTCACTGTGCGTGTTCTTGTTCAACAGGTGGTGTTCTTCAGCTTCTCTTAATTGCATTTTTCACCCCAACATTTTCCTTTTATATTTACTCCATTAAATTTTATCCCCAAAATTGTTTATAATTTCCAACTTTAAGTCAGTTTCATGCAACCAGGAGTTGGCCATTGTGCATGATCAGATTTCCTCAAATTATGACACATTTTGCCAACTTTCAAAATTTGCAGTTTGGCCCCTCAAGTTTCTAAAATTACAATTTGACCCCTCGACTTTGGTAAATTATAATTTGACCCCAAAATCATCCTAACCCCTCCTTTAGCCCACTAACACCTCATTATCATCGAAATGATACTACTTAATAAAAAATACATCCCGTTCACCATATTTTTTGAAATTACATATTTGTCCCCCTAACTTGATAAAATTACATTTTTAACCCCCAAGGCCACACTAACCTCTTATTTAGCTTCCTAACACTTAATCATCATCAAGATATTACTACTAAATAAAAATAGCACCCTTAATTAATCAAACTCACGATTATATATTTTTGGGGTATCACACCCTCCCCCCTTATATAGATTTCGTCCTCGAAATATGGACAAATTTCATTCTGTAACTAGATGCAGACATTTTTACCACAATAGTGCCTCGGGTTTCAAGGTAGCTTCCTCTACCGCATGATTTTCTTCCAGTCAGCTTTAACCACCTGCATTAATATAACACTTATTCCTCTTTATCCATCACTTCTATCGGTGCCTCATAGTATGAGATATTATCTCGTATTTCAACTTGTTCCACTTAGATCCCATGTGTAGGGTCGGGATCATACATCCTCAACATTTACATGTGATATACGCTATGTAATTAACTCAATCCCGAACGTAGATCGAGTTTGTATGCTATCTTCTCAATCCTAGGCAGGATTTTAAACGGTCCGACAAACCTCGGAATTAACTTCCTCCACTTCCCGAATCGCATGACTCCTTTCCACGGTGACACTTATAAAATTCACTAGGTCACCTACTTCAAACTCCAACATCCTAGGCCTCTTGCCAGCATAACTTTTCTACTAATTTTGTGCATTAAGATTTCTCTTTTGGATGTCTTGTTTTCTATTTCTTTGCACATTCTCGTGCGAAACAGTCTCGACTCTAACCATACTCTACGAATAAGTGTGTGATATCTTCGGCCATACAACACTCCATAAAGAGCTATTTTTCTTTGCTCGACCGATGATCATTTTTATAGTAGAATTCTACTAAGGGTAACTGTTTATCTCATGTTCTGCCAAAATAACTAATGCAGGCCCTCAACGCTCTCCCAGCATTCATATCATACCTTTTAATTGGCCACCTGTCTGAGGTAAAAGGCCGTCCTTATGGTCAACTTTGTTTCTTGAAAACCTTTCCAAGCGCTAAAGATGAACCTTACATCTCTGCCAAACAAAATAGTTACTGGAACTCCATAACAACTAACCACTTGCTTAACATAAGTTTGGGCAAGTCATTCAGAAAAATATTCTTCCCGGGTAAAAATAAATTGGGACGTCTTAGTCAACCTACCCACTACAACCCAGATGGATGTATATTTATCATAACGTGTTCCCACTTCCACTCAGGTGTAAAGAGTGGTTGCCACTATCTGGCTATCTTTTAATGATCCACTTTTACCTGTTAGTAGGTCAAAAATCGTTTATATATCCCTCTTCATACTGGGCCAATTAGGGTACATTTTGGTCTCCCCTAAGTGAATCGGTATCCCAAACTATGAGTACTCTTCACAATTTCTTCTCTCAATTCATCACTAGGTGGAACACATATCCAACCTTCACATTCATTATTACTATCCTCATCCCCATCAAAATTTCTTTTTCATTTCTTTCTAGTTCCCGCTAGATCTTAACATCCGTTCATCTTGGCCTTAAGCTTCCTTGACATAATTAAAATGCATTGGTCGCATTTCCATGTGAAACAAACTATTACTTCCTTTTCTGCTTACTCGAACTTTGATTTTGAGTTATTCACATTCTTATCAACTTGGCGTAACAATCATCGGAGTCACTTTTCCCTAAAGGACATCTTAGAGAAATTCTCAATGACTTTCTGGTAACCTCCGACTGACCTTAGGAAGCTACTCATCTCAAATGCCAACTTTTGTCATTTCCCATTTGTCACATTTTCAACTTTTCCCAAATCTCCTAACCTACTTCCGCATCAATCCCATATATCCAAATTCCC
Organism: Escallonia herrerae; assembly: GCA_033070095.1. Classification (NCBI taxonomy): domain Eukaryota; kingdom Viridiplantae; phylum Streptophyta; class Magnoliopsida; order Escalloniales; family Escalloniaceae; genus Escallonia; species Escallonia herrerae. The sequence goes on along the minus strand of JAVXUP010002246.1, from coordinate 112,679 downwards.
CAGTCAAAATTCACATTTCTCGAATTTGACGAACAACTTAACTTTCTTAAAATTTGTCAAACTTGCCATTGTGCAAGTTCCTTTTTGCCTTTAGTATCATTCATAAGGTCACCAATAAGGCGACGACACAATGATCAAGTACTCTTAAAAGACTTGATTCCTCAAATTTATAACTGCCACAGGGGCCTTAATTGATCCACCTGACACTACCAAAAAATTATAATGCCTGTCTATGTCTCTAAACACAATCTTGACAACTTCATCCTTCCTTATTCCTTAACCGGTGATGACCCGCTCTAAGGTCAACCACATAAAGAAAATACTTAGCACCTTGCAATTGATCAACATATCCTCTAGTTCAGGAAATGAGTAATTATTCCTAACTGTCACCTTATTCAGCTTCTGATAGCCAATTCGTAGTCTCATAAACCCCTCTTTTTTTTTAATGACCATCGCCCTCCTTTAGAGAAACTTCGTGCAATATACACTGGTTGTTGACATTTAAAACAACCTCTTTTGATTCATCTTAAACATTAGCTCGCGGCATATTCATATATTTAGGGTATTTTGCAATTGCCTTAACATAGTCTGTACCCTCATGCCCTAATCTGCACCGTCTACATTTTTTACCTCTTCCTCTTTATCCTGAACTTTGTCCGGACCATTTATCATGTACTTGCTTCTTACACTTCTTTTCACTTTTCTAGTTTCTATCCTGGATTTTACCTCTTTTTTGTCCTCGCCCATTTCTTTTTTCCCAGACCTCTTTACTCTCTGCCTCCCCTACTCGATTTTTCTGCTACTTCCATAGCAATTCACCATTAGAACCTCATTACATGTTCCTTTTTAAGGATTATTTTCAAACTCTTTTCATTTTGTTCCACTTTTCACATTTTCAGTCATCGCTTGATGAGGGCAATTAGGCCAACTCACCAAATTCCCTAACATCATTGTTTGCCTTTTTATCCTTTCATTCAGCATGCTAAACGTGTCTCCAACTTACTCTGCAATTTAAGCAAAAAATATTTATCATCAACATGTTAACTGTAGCTATTCCGGGCAACGCAGGCTAAATAAGCTACTCTCCTCAACTTGGTTTTGCCCGTTCTCAACAACTTGAAACTCCTCTTGTACATATGACTAGCGAAAACCATCTTTTTGACATTTCCCCACATCTTGTTACTTCAAATATCTTCTCCATCTCTCAAATTCACATAGTTGTCCACGCTAAACCATTTCCCTCCTGTGGGATTTCACCAGGCGGGCATCCTGAAAGTTCTGAGATCTACATTCTTTACTTCCTTTTTCTGGGGCTGTCATAATAGCAGCCACCAGTTGTACCGTTGGAACTCCCACAATCTTTTTATAGAAGTCTCACTAGCTCTTTCTTAAGGTCTTCTTGACCTAATACCACTCATTGCTTATTTCCTCCACTTATGTCCTTAACATTCATCATAATCACTTCTATTGAGGGTTCCTCTCTCATCTTTCTGAGGAAGGAGTAGCACGATAATTAAAATTGCGCACCATAATATTAACCTTCACGCTCAAACAGCTAATGGTTTTTCATCATTAAACAACATTTTTTTCGATAGTATGTAAATGATACTAATTCTCCGTCACCCTTCTCCTTCTCAATAACAACTTTAGGTCCGACTTCAAAAGTAGACTCCACCCCTACTCGTAGACCCCATCAACCTAGGAGAAGCCATAATGCTCCTTCAACAATTTTAGGTTTTAATGACTCTTGCTTAGAATCCCTTGTTGCATATCCTCAGATAAAACCCTATGAGGCAGACAATCATAAACAATTTGCCTTACCTTTGTGACTATCCGTATATTGGCGTCCATCATCTCCATTAATATCTAGTTGGATACTTACTTTTTATCCTCTCATTCAACTTCAGCTCGTCTATTATCTAGTTAACACTGCTAGTTTGGGACTCAACTAACTTATCGATTAGTCCTTTTTTTCGCATTATGTGGAATTACTTTTGCTTCCAAAATCTCATTAAAATTCTACTCATTCACAGCCTCAGCTCCCCATGTCTCCATTCACAGTTTACACATTAGAAGTGTTCAACCTTAACCATCCTTCTCTACCAGGTCTTTTTATTCCAATTTCTACCGGACCTCGATTCGGTTCTTTTAACCCTAATTCCATCTCGTCTACATTCTCATCAGGATCCTTTTTAGAGATCCGACACCGTAACCTTATCATCATCAACCACTCTTCTGAAACTAGGTCAACCAGCTCCTTCTTTTATTCCCTGCAGCAATAGCAGGAATGCCAAGGTCACGATATATATATATATATATATATATATATATATATATATATATATATATATATATATGCCTTAGCCAACCTCAACCAACATATCTTAATCATCCTCGTAATTCGGCCAAATCATCAAGATTCTTCTTTTACTCCTCTCATCGACACTTAGGCCTTCCACCTGACATTTTGAAAGTCTACAGAATCATTTGCCTAAGCTCTGATACCAACTTGCCACACCCTCAATTCGGGTGACGTCACCGGGCTGAGTTATCGACCATAATCACATTCAAAACCCTGTGCTGAATACAGAGCAACTACATCCTCATACTCATACATCACTAATAGACGTTCCAAAATACGTCCTTACAAAAAAATTTCATACAACCATACATCATACTGCATCGGAAGACTTTCAAGTCTCTAAACAACATGAATGGTTACAACCTAATATACGACTGTAGTCGTGTGGCTCTTATCAACCTATCTCGCAGTTAAATCTTTATCTCACCATTTCCAGCTTGTCTTACCTCACACAACTTATCCCCTTGCTCAACTTTTTCTAGCTTGTTTCTCTTCTCTTTTCTAGAGGGTTCTCTTTGATCAACCTTAAAGCCTGCACAATACAACATAAGGAATGAGCGCAAATCGCCAGTAAAGACAACACGAGGAGTATCGTTTACAAATGATTCAAAAGACTCGGAGGAATAATAATCATCTCAACAATAGCAATGAATCAAGAGTAGTCAATAAATTTTTCACATCAGCATAATTGTCAAACGATAATTTTTCTTTTGTTAGACTGAGTGGCTTTAAGGCCCAACAGAACAGCATTACTGCCACCTCCTCATGGACTAGACTGACTGACCAACAGACCGACTATGCAAGTGGACTCGAAATCCAAGGTCGTACATGCAAACATCATTGAAATACAAATCATTAAAATCATCAACATCAAAACAAAATCAAATGCAATGCACATGGACACGACGTACAGGACTCGACCAGACACAACAAACTCTGCTCAAGCGACATTCATCCTCTTTGGCCAGTGATCATAATTCATAGGCCATCCTCCTCATATTGATGTCCCATTTTTGGAATATTCATCTCAGTCTCAAGTAAATAAAAGAGACACTGTCAACAAGCAGTGAACTCAATTAGAGTGCTTTTCCTAACCACGTTACAGCCAAGCAACAAGACTTCATCAACGGGGCGGACTAAGGGAAAATTTATTCCACCTTATGTCCTCAACAACACAGCTCAACAAGGAATACCGGATCAGAAGATCAACCTGTGTTCAGACCTAACAACAAGAGTTCAACGTAACATCATCAACATGGCGAACTTGGGAAAAGATTACCGCACGCCCTCAACAACGTTCTTACATAAGAGAAATGTCGACTACCAATAAGTGCCGACATTTCACAACAACACGCAATGACCTCAACAGCATCATCATCAACCTGACAAGGCGGACTCGGGAGAAGTTTGCCATAAGTCCTCAATGGTGTTCTCAAAGAGAAGAGATATCGGCTATCAATAACCTCTGACATCTCACAACAGTCACACGATAACCCCTACGCAATATCATTATCAACTTTAGGTATGCTAATCGAATCGAATCATAGCATACTAGGACACACATCATCCTTATTAAATCAACAAGGCGGACTAAGGGAATTATTCTACCCTGAGTCCTCAACAACACAATTCAAATATGCATATACCGGTCACAATGACTACTGGTGTCCAATCATAATGACAAGAATCCAACAACACGTCATCAACATGGCATGCTAATAGAACAATGTATTAGCATATCGAACCGCATTGTCCTTACCTCGTTGGCTTATAGCCGAAGCAACTCGCAACCTCTGATCGCAACAATCTGCATCACCTAGTCAAATAATACTCTGCGTGTTAGATATCATTCAACATATACACAATTCTTATTCTCCCCCTTCTCATTTAACCGTTCATAGCGTCTTGTGACAGCTCGTTAATGCGATCCGATAACTGGATCCTTAACCCAGCCTTATCGACGCCTTCACAATAACCACTCCCATTATTTAAGCGTATTAACACCATTCCTCACCTCCCACCACTCTGGATGCATAATATTGCGCGTTCCTAAAAATTTAGGGCCAACATGGCAAATTACCAAAATACCCCTCTGATGGCCGCTACATCACCACCACCCCAAAACTGATTTAAAACTACTTTTTAGATGTACTGCATCATTTAAAGACCAAATATTTCCTCAAAAAATTTTAAAGAAAAAATTACCAAAACACCCCCCGACTAATGCTAAATTACCAAAACACCCCATGCCAGCCATCGCCCCAAAAAATATTTTAAAACAACTTTTTAGGTGTCTTACACCATTTTCAGACTAACAAGTCCTTTAAAAAATTTTATAGAGAAAATTATCAAAATACCCCTCTTTGGGTGGTAATTTATCAAAATGCCTCCTGAGGGTTTTCGGTACCAGAAAAATCTCAAAATCACTTTAAAATATTATTATAAGCATGCCAAAGTCCTTTTTAATCTAAAAAGCATTTTTAAAATTTTTTGCCCGAACATTTCGAACCGGTGTCTGGACTGAGCGGTTAAAAGCCTGTTCGGCCAAAAATAACTAACCACTTCAAAATGACCCAAGAACTTGGAAAATGGAACTTCTCATCATCCTAGAGTCCTCATAAAATTTTTGCAAAAACCGCTTCATTTGATATTTTAAATCTCACCGTAAAGTTTCAATTTTCTTGCGTCCGTTCAACCCTTTCCTGACCTTGGAAAACTCTGAAATGTTTTCACGTTGTAGATCTCCTAAAAATAACTAGGGTCTCTTTTTTTCACTTTGGCTAAATCTGACCCTAACTATTTTTAAAATTTTAAAATTTAAACTGCTTACTTTGGCTTCGTTTGACAAAACTTTTTTTTTAGTTTTCAGTTTTTAAAGAGTAGCTTAATTTTATTTTTTTTACAAAAACAAGTGGGTGTTTGATAACCATTTTTTTTTTTTTGTGTTTGGTAACCCTTTTTATTTTGACTTTTTTTTTGGGTGGTTTGCGGTGGCGATGGTGGGGCGTAGCGATGGTCGTCGGTAGGCGGCCGGTGGTTATCGCGGCAGTAGCAGGCAGTGGCTGCCAGCGGTGGTGGGCGGAGGTGGCTGCTGGCCGATGGTGGGTGCCGGCGGCCAAAGGTGTCTGTCGGTGGTGGTTGGCGCCGGTGGGCGGAGGCTGCCGGCAGATGGTGGTGACCGGAGCTGGCTGCCGTCGTGTGGTGGTTGCCGTCGGCCGGAGGTGGCTGTCAGGCGACGGTGGGCGGTGGCTGCAGGAGGTGTTGACCGGAGCTGGCTGCCGTCGTGTGGTGGTTGCCGTCGGCCGGAGGTGGCTGTCAGGCGACGGTGGGCGGTGGCTGCAGGAGGTGTTGACCGGAGCTGGCTGCCGCCCTGTGGTGGTTGTCGGGGGCCGGAGGTGGCTGTTGGGCGGCGGTGGGCGGTGGCTGCCTGTAAGACCCCAAATAAAATATAGTTAATTATTTTAATTTTTGGGGCTACTTGTGTAGTTTTAATAATATTTTGGAACACTTTTGAATAAATGACATATCTTTAGGGGTCTTTTGGGTTATTTATCAAATTTAGAGATATAAAGACTAGTCAGTTATTTTTGTCGATAAATTGAGTTTACTCTTTAGAGAGAGAAGAAAGAGAAAACTAAGGTTTTGAGGGATTGCAATTTTCTACGCACAATTGGTAAGAATCTTGAACCCACCTTGCTTATAAGGATGAATTTCATCACTTTAGGATTGCGTTTACAAAGAATTTAACGTAATTGGGGTTGATTCAATTATTTAGGTTTTAAAATTTTCGGAAAGTTACGCAACTTTGCAAATCTTACGTAAAAACTGAGGTAAGGATTACATGTATTACATCTGCCTCTATAAAATTGATACCCTTCGTCCTTCGTATATGATCGTACTTATATGTTGATTCTTACGTTGACACCGATAATTGATTGCCGCTTGATTGAGATATTTCTTATTCGTTCTATGCATTTAAGTTATGACCCTTTTATTAAATTACTGTGGTTGATGCGGCTATTTTTATTGTCCTTCCACTGCCACATCGTTGAATCGTGTGGTCGCTGTGCAACATTACCGCTCAGTATGCTACTGGAACAATTGATTGTTGTACCCGTTGTTTTTCCTTTAGCTGCATTATTTTATCTGCAATTTACAACTGAATCAAATTCTGGTGTGGCTTACTGCCTGTCCACGTGTTAGAAATTAGCTAATCAAAGCAACCTTGTATTTCAGCCATTTTGGGTGCGTGGAACTCATGGTAGTGGTGCCATGTGTCATCTTTTCAGAGATGCACCTTCTTTTGTTTAAGTTTTGGTTCAAATCTCTTTATTTTATAATTTTGTGATCATATGAACTCGGATTTAATCGATTCTACTTTCATTAAACTCGTATCTTTGTCCTCTTCGATTTGAGTCTAATATCGAGTACTTTCAAAAATCGTTAATCTCTTTTAATTGAAATGCAAAGTTTAGATGTTTTGTGACTTCTATACATTTGTGATACTTTGATGTCCTTTGAACCCTTTGAATTAAACTAATGTTTAGAACATTCACGTGCTTAGGTTAACGTGATGTCATGACATGATATGGCTATTGCTATCGATATGCAAACTTTGAACTTAGAACCTTCACGTGCTTAGGTTAACGTGTTTTACAGTCACATATTACGTGATTGTACCATATTTGATTATTAGTTCAATTATTCGATTGCGTTCTTTTGACTTTGACTTTGAATTGATATTTGATGGGTTAGATGTCTCGAAGTGAGATTATTTGTCGTGCTAAGATTTTTAATCGTCTTTGCACTTTTGTTTTCATATGCTTTGTTTGGACTCAGCTATATATTATTGGATACCAGCGTTGTACTCCGTGGGTGTGTGCGTGTGATCTTTACTGGGCTTTGTGCTCACCCCCCTTTCTCTCCCCATTTCAGGTAGTTAAGCGGAGACGGCTTAAAGGAGTTAATAGCATTATGCTTAAGCTTGGAGTGAACTTTAATTGATAATTTTCTTAGTAGCTTTGAAATAAGAACCATGTAATAGTTTTTGATTTAGTGACTTTTGGTACCCTAATAGTTGGAAAATAATTATTGTTATCAAACTACCGCTGCAATTATTAGACGTTGATGAGGAACTTGAATGCCTTTTATTTCAGATATGATTTAGAGCTCTGATTACCTCTTTGAGGTCACATTTTTGGTAAGATGCTTTGAGTATCATATTTCTCGTAAGCAGGAATATTTTGAAATAGTATATGTAGGTCCGCCTCCGAGTCGGGGCGTGACACTGCCGGCTGTGGGTGTGTTGTGGTGGAGGTCTTAAAAAAAATTTAAGTGAAAAAAAGAGTTTTTTCCTCTTTTTTTTTTACTCTACAATTTAAAAAGTGGTTTTTTAAATTGAAAAAAAATTGTTACCAAACGCACTTTTTTTTTTCCAATTTTCAAAATTGAAAAAAAGAGAAAAAAAGAGCGTCAAACATGGCCTTAATTTCCATCTTTAGTGACAAAAAAGTCACTATTCACATTAGCACACACACTAATTCACCTTCACGCACACACACTTATCTTCTTCCTCCTTCAATAGTTACACACCTGGGCACATTTTTCTTTCAATCACACATGAACTTCTCACGAACTCATCTTAGATCACTTAAAAACATTATAGTACACCCAATTCATTCCCCAAACTCATTATTATGCATCAGTTTCGCACAATTAAACCAATTGAATTCAAACCTAAGAACCAAATTGAAGAAAACACACTGAAACACACCCACGCACACTAAACTCCCACGCACACTGAACTCCCACCAATTTTGAAACCCTAATTAGTTTCCTTTCTTTCTCCATTTTAAGTTCTCATGAAAATGATTCTAACAAGAATCCATTTAATTTCCCCATCCCTGATTATACATACACAACCAAATTATATATATATACACATATGTCACATGTTCTTCAACTAAAATTTCACTCAATTCTTCCATAACTTCGCGATTTAGGGTTCAAAATCATACCCAAATGGATTTAAGATTCTTTCTTTCTCCCTTTCCCCTTTTTTCTTCTCTTTTTCCTCCCTTTTTCTTCCTCTTTCAGCCGTGTTCACTGTGCGTGTTCTTGTTCTACAGGTGGTGTTCTTCAGTTTCTCTTAATTGCATTTTTCACCCCAACATTTTTCTTTTATATTTACTCCATTAAATCTTACCCCCAAAATTGTTTATTATTTCCAATTTTGAGTCAGCTTCATACAACCAGGAGGTGCCCATCGTGTATGATTTTCTCAAATTATGACACATTTTGCCAACTTTCAAAATTTGCACTTTGGCCCCTCAAGTTTCTAAAATTACAATTTGACCCCTCAACTTTGGTAAATTACAATTTGACCCCAAAATCACCTTAACCCCTCCTTTAGCCCCCTAACACCTCATTATCATTGAAATGATGCTACTTAATAAAAAATACATCCCGTTCACCATATTTTTTGAAATTACATATTTGCTCCTCTAACTTTCCAAAATTACATTTTTAACCCCCAAGATGCTACTTAATAAATTGACAACTGTCTTCACAAGCTGAGCTGTGAAGCTGGCTTGAAAATCCTATAGACACCTCATTTTTGTAGTCTTATTTTATCCTTTTTATTATTGGGCTTTATTGATAGTTAGGTGTACCACTTATTATGGGTTTAGGCTTTGTTATATATAACGAGTTTACTCTATTTGATTAATCCAATAAGTGATCTAGTTCAGTTCCCCCCCCCCCCCCCGCTGTTAGAGCCTCTTGTTCAGTTAAAGTCTAGTCTAGTTGGCGACACCATTCCAGTTAGTTAGGATTAACCCAATTTAAGGTCAAGAGATTGTGATTGAAAGATGATTGGGAAATATCTTGAGCTTTATCCATAATGTAGTCAAATCTTCTTCATTTAGATGAAATTTGAGATAATTTCTGAAATATGGTACCCCGCATCTATTTAATCAGATATAACAACCAATTTTAAGAAAGATAATGTACCATTTTTTCTATAAAATCTTATTTAATTAGCGAATAAACTGGCAAGTTTATCAATTAGTTGACTTTTGTTCAATCTGTAATTTTAATCAAATCTTTAGCTCTATCTGAGGTGATAGACTCAAATCAGTCGATCGTTACTTTACGATTAGCCTCAGACCTCTAAAAAAGGGCTTTTTGGCTACTAGTTAGGGGAGGCTAGTCTCTCTAGAATTTTCATACCATTTCTTCCTAGAATTGATGTATAATGAAAACTTTGGCACTTCCAAACTCCTTTTTTACTTGGAACTTACATTACATCATGAAGATTCTTCTCAAGGTGGTTTTAAATTCTCTAAGTCATCTTCATCTAGAGGTAATTTTACCTTACTTTTTAGTTTAATTTAGAGAAGTCTGGTGTATTCCCATTCCCGCCACCAAATTTCGATCAACAAAACAACTTTTATAAAAAGAGTCTTTCAAATCATTTTTCTATATTTATGTCAACGATTAAGTTTAGGTCGCCTCCCATGGGATCTGGTCAAACTATGACATTTTTAATCTAGGTTTATCCGACTGGGTGCATAGGCCATTTGTCTCTAGATGTTGAATTCAAATTAAATCTTATGATAGGTTAAATGTTGTTTTTCTGCATATTTACGTGTTATGCGTTATAGAGGCTAAAATTTGATTGAAATAAAGTGGAGACCGTTAGGGTATGGCGGGTTCTTAACACCTTCCCATTGAATAACTTAGACCCCCAACCCATTATCTCTGATTTCAATAGATTAGAAGCCTAGTCGGGTTTTTCTTACAGTCGTTTAGGATATCTTTCTTATTTTTCCTTTACTTCATATAATAAAGGTTTTGTCGAGGGTCAAAGAATTTTTCGAGGCGGTTCGTTGTAGTGGTGGCTCTGCTGGAGACTAAAATAAGAGGACTAGACTTGAAATGTTTTATTGCTTTTTTTTACCTTGTGTTTTCCTTTGATTTTTGTAGAACATGTACAAAATACTATGACTGTGGTGATTGTTATTTTATTTTTATGACTCGCACATGAGTCATGGTTAACCACAGAAAGGATTTTGTTATGGTCCCACCCATCTCTACTGATAAACCTTTGACCTTAAAATTATGATCATCTTTGAGTTCATCAGTAGTTATAGGGCCATCTCCACACCACCAATCTTGCCGAAATTAATTTTGTCACCAGTACTCACAATCCATTTAATTCCTTTTCGCAAAATATGGTTACTTTTAAGAATGCTCCTCTAAATGTGAGAGCTTTTACTAGTCTTGGTCTAATCCTTAGGATTGTCACTCTTAACATACTTATGTATTAGTAATTTAACCCATAATAGATCCTCATTAACTCCAGCTTTCCACCCTAGTTTAGTGAGGCAATCTAAGTTGTGATCTTTGGCTTTTCTTAGACCCAGACCTCCCTAATGCTTAGGGGAACATATTGTCTCCCAATTGATTAAATGGATCTTTTTCCTTTTTTGGGTATCTCCCACAGAAAAGCTTTGTTAATTTTATCCAGTCTATCAGTAATTTTAACAAGTAGAGCTTGAATTTGTATAATCTGAGTAGGGATAGGAGATTGACAGATTGGACAAGAGTGCATCAACCAGCTAAAGACAGAATATTGGATTTCCACCCAGCAAGTCTCATGTTAACCTTTTGGATTATGTGCTCATAGATATTACTAGATAACCTTTTATGGATTAAGCGGATAACAAGATAGGCTCCAAGATTATCTGTGATAGGGATACCACACTGTTAACTGAGCTTGTAAGCTCTTAAATAGGGTATATTTGGGGATACATACAATTTAGATTTTCGAAGATTGACTTTATGTCCTAAAAAATTATAGAATTTGTTAAGGACTTCCATAATCAACCACATTCCTTTTCCCAACTTGACTAAAAAATAATAAGATCATCAACATAAAATAGACGGGTTATGATAGGACCTCCTCTAGAAGCTCTCAATCTAATCCATTTCCTATTCAAATTACTAGCCTCAAGCATGATGGAAAGTCTCTCCATGCACAAAACGAAGATGTACGCGGGGAGAAGGAGGGAGGGAGAGAGATTCAAAGAGAGAAAGAGAGTCTTCTTGTCTAATTTCCTTTTATGATTAATAGGATTCAGGGGTGAACCATTCCAAAGGATGGATAGGATACTACCAGTTATGTACCTCGTTATGATGTTGATCCATGAACTGGGAAAATTAAATTCTAAGAGGGTTTATCGAATAAACTCCCAATTGAGTATGCCCTAGGCTTTTCCAAGGTCTATCTCATAAATCATGCCACCTCTTTTACATTTCAAACTTTTGATGGAATGGAGAATTTCCTGAGTGATGATAGCATTATCAGTGGTGCTTCTCCTTATCTTCCTCATGAATTATATGGAACTTATTAAGGCTGTTAAAATTAACACTCTTGATCTCTTCCAACATACAAAGTTTGGAAAAGTGATTATTTATCTAATTTTCATAAAGCTTACGTTCAAAGATCCAGTTACCACATCATTTTGCAGAGCATTTATTCAAATTTTCTTTCTCCTACTAATGGCAGCAACAGCAATATGAAAATATTTGGTAATTCTGTCAGCTTGGCTATGCCATTTAATTCTAGATTGTTGTAACCATAATTAAAGCTTCTTCTTGATCACGAATGTCTATGTAATCTTTCCTGGACTGTTTCTCAAGGAGTTCTAAATTGTGAGAGTTATAGTTAGTGAGTGCAAATTGAATGCCTTTAAGTCTAGCATACACCAGTCTCTTTCTTTTAAATATATTATCAAAACTTTGTTGATTCCAAGTACTAGCTTTTCTTTTAAACTCTTTAATATTCAAGAAGTATGTTGTCTTGGTTTGGGTGCTCTTCCTGACAACCTCCATAAATTTTTTATCCATCATCCAAGCAGCTTCAATATGAATAGGTCTAACAGATTTGGGGACAATGAAATATGTACTGTTAAAAGTCCCCACCCACCAGCCATGGTAAGTCAGTAGAGTTGGCAAAATTGTTGTCACTCTTCCATAGTTTCTCTCTCTTCCTAGGGTTGGGGCTGGCGTAAACAGTAGATAACACCCAGTCTTCATAATCTCTCTTGGCTATAATGGCATGAATCACTTGATTATTGGCTTCCAGAATGTTTATTTAGCTAGAGGGCCTGATAAAGACAGGGTCTTGGTATTGAATTTTCTTCCTTTTTTCCTTGCTATCATCTATGGGCCAAAATTTCTTTCAATTGTGTTAAACTGGCCTGTGAATTCTCTGCTTCGATTGAGACTTGATCCCATCGTTGACCAAGTTAACGTTACCCTCCTCCATTGTTCTCTTTTCGCCGCCTTTCTTGGTTCTTTTTTGTGACGGCTTTCCTGCACCGTTCCTTTCTATGTCCAATCCTGCCATAATGAAAGCATAGATTATTAATATACTCGTACTCATCCTTATATTTTTTATTTTTCAATAAAAGATGAGGGACGATTTTGATAGATTTGCCAAACTTCTCTCCCATTTAAAATAGAGCTTTTTCTTGGTGGTGCTCAATTGGAAGTTCAGGTAGCCTCAACAAATTGCTATTTTGATTTCAAAAGCTTTTGACGGTTTTAAAATCCGGCACATAGTTTCAAATTGTGAGATAGTGGTTCAATATAATCTTTGGACCTCTGTTAGCCACATAATGGCAATATTCCGTGAAGATGAATCTGACTAAGTAAAATCTTTCATCCACATCTGTCATTTCAAAATTTCCCTGCAAGCTCCATAGATTTGGGAGTATTTTTGTAAGTGCTCTATAGCCTATGGATTTTCATAGCAACTAAATCGGACTCTTTCTCCATGGCTTACGGATCCTTTTGATGAGACTGCATTGGAGTTTGACACTATGATTTTCCTAGCAACTTAATAATCGGGCTCTTACCCTATCGTAGGGAGTACTGTTGTAAGTCCTCTATAGCCTATGGATCCTTTTGTTTAGATTTGAAGATTTGAGAAGCAATGTAATAAGCTCTCTAACTGGAGGTATAATTGATGGATTTTGAAGAAGAAAAAAATACAAGCATGAACGAATGGTCTCATCATTTCAAACCATTAATCATAAGTTGTTTGCATATTAGAAGACCTCAACTTCTACTTTGCTTTGGGCTGTTTTCTATGTATGCAAGTTTCGTAACCACAAAAAAGGGTAGGTAATAGGTATATCAATGCAATCCATCCTCATTGTATAGCACCAAAAAAAGCTTGAGTGTGCTGATCCAGCAATGATCTAGCCCCTCCCTTTTGCAATAATCATCTGCAAGTGTGACAATTAACACATGAGTCATGAGAAGACAAGAAAAGGCATGACCAGAGAAAACACCATTAACGAGCACAGTACCTTGGCTTATAGAGAAAATGATAAAATCAATCAACCTTTGTCACTAAAGATGTCTCTTAGTGGAATATTAAGACCGTCTAGCAAAGAATATATAACTAAGTCACTGAATTTGGTGTGGGGATACAATTCTCTTAACTTGTCCATAGAAAATGAAGCAATGATGGCACATAGCTACAACAACAAAGAACCGTGTAGGAACGTATGGTGGCCATTCTTTTAAACTTTAAGTACCAATTAACAATTTCAAGTTATTGTGCTGCGTCCTAGCCATCTTCATCGTCAATTTGAGCTAAATCGCCTCCAACATTTGTAATTTGAGATCACAAAATTTGGCAACAAAAGATAAGATCACAAGCAATAATGAGCAGAAAATCTACAAAGCTGTACTACACCTTTCTTTTAGGACATTCGCTTTTGTTATGGCCTTTTACGCTGTAATTGCTAGAGGTTTGTTGTTGTTTCACCTCTTTAGCCAATTCCTCGCAAGATTTGGATGCCCTTTAGTCCTCATAGGAGCAACAAGGTCTCAGATGGAGATTTGATGCAAGCATCTGAATTGTGAAATGCAAGCATCTGAATTTTGTTGACCAAGCTTTTCATCATTTAAAAGCTAATTATCATCCTTCCTTATAGCTTGCTCTGCAGAAAAGCTATCAAGGCATTCGTTAAGCTTTCTAACTTCAAAAGGAAAATCCATCCCATCCTCTATTACCTTGTTCACTTTTTCCCCAGTGGACCACAAAATTAAAGGAGTGATGCCACTTTCGCTAAAATCAGATTCGATCGCAATCAATCGTTGCTCGCACAAAACCTAACATTTATTGACCATTTAGGCAAGATGTAAAATTCAAGGAAGGTTAATAGCTTATTCTTCCTCATAATGCTTGCACAATATTCCATACGTCTCAAACTTCTCTACATGTGCATGTAGCCTTTACATTTCCCAAATTGTTGTATTCAACCATTCTTCGTATGCATTTTTCTTGCATATGCACTATACCCTATACTATAGATGATAACATTTTCCCCATTAGTAAAGTTCCATGAGAACAATTAAAGCTACCCTTCCACTCTTTCTTGGAGATTCACAAACAAATTGGGTGCTTAGTAGCTAACACCACCTTTGAATTAATCGTCATAAAATCCTCATCCTCCTCTACTTTCGTCGGAGACCTTACTGCTTTATCATATTGCACCACAAATTCATTCAACATAGTAAAAGAATTGAAAAATCCATCAAACTAAGAGTGAGAGCTCTCACTTCGCCCACTTGAGGTGAGGCCAGCAAATTGCATATCCTTCAAATAAACCTTCACCCATGTTGTTGTATCATGTACATATTAGTGCCATCTATTTTCTTCAATGCTATACTTCGCTTGTAAATTTTTCCATCCAGACTCAAACTAGGTAATAGTCAAGCTTTTTATCCATTTATTGTAAGCCTCATCAAAGTTAATATAACGAGACTCCAGTGACTGCAGATTTTATGCTTGTCTCAAGGACGAAGGGCATGACGGAGGAAAATTCATTATATCTCATCCTTTCACTTGCTTTACCGATGAAGAGTATGTGCGTAGAGATCTTATGATGTACTCCCTTTGTCCCTCATAAATCACACAGCTTGACGTTGCACGCATATTAAGAATTTAGGTTATATATTGTGTGTTTCTTACCCTTTAGAGAGAAAGGGGAAAGAGAGTAGGCCAAGATAAAGAAAATTAGTTAGTGGAGTATTAAATGTAGAGAGAGAATAGAATAAAAAAATGTAAAAGGGTAGGATAGAAGAGAGAAAATGAATTGGTAGAGAGTTAATGTAAAAAGAGAAATAGAATAAAATGGTAGGATAGAATACACACACGCATCCCTACGCCTACCCGCCCACTCAACCCACGCACACCCCTCCCCCTTACACACACACACACACACCCTCTATACCCAACCCCCCCACCCACACCTTATCCACGTGCACACCCACACTCCCCCCGCCCAAACACACACTCAAACCCACCCCCACATGCACACGAACCCATACACACTTTATACCCACGCCCACACACCCCCCAATGCCCACTCCAAACACCTCTACACCCACCCACACACACGAACACCTCACACCTGCACACCCACCCACCCCCTCCCCCCCCCCCCCCACACAAAACACCCCTACACCCATGCACGCCCACACACTCCACCCACTTGCACGCACCCCCTTCCCCCTCGCCCAAATACACCGCCACCCCATCCACACCCACACCCATACGCACAACCCACCCACCACACAGACACACACCCACCCACACAAACATACACATCCCCCACCCACCTGCACCATTACAAGAGACAGAACTTTTAGTGACAGACAATTCCGTCGATAAAAGTCCCTTATTCCGTCACAAAATTTATCCCAGCGCTAAAAGTTTGGCACCGAAATTTGGAAATTCATCCCCAAAAAACAAACTTTCAGAGATGGGACAATAAATTAATTAGCAACGAACATTCTATTGCTAAATATAATTTTCATATTTTAGTTTAATTTCTTTTTTCAAAATTAATAATTTCAAAACATATTTAGCGACGGAATTTTCCGTCGCTAATTGTATTATCGATGGTTTTTAGCAACGAACCCCTGGGGCAGTTTATTTGTGAAAATGTATGTATAGTAAAAAACGAATCACACCTAAAATCGGGTCAAGTTCTAATTGTTCAAGTTGATTCTGTAGTCGCCGGTAAAATGTAATATGGAGTTTAAGAGAAAAGATATTCCGTCACTAAAAGGTTTTCATTATACTTTTAGCGACGGAATAAAATCTGTCGCTAAAAATATAATTTTTAAAAAGTATTTTTTTTATTTTTAATACCAAACCTATAATTCAAACCTCAATTCTCAATCAGCAATTATTTAACCCTCAAACATTGTGTGTGTGTGTGTGTTATATTCAAATTTTAAGTTCTATACTAATTAAAAAAATAAAATATGCACGAAGTTTGTTCAGACCTGTGAACCAAATATAACATGGGAGTGGGGACAAGAGCAAGAGAGGGATACAAATAGGGGAGGAGAGCACAACTCCAAGAGGGCACAGGAGGGGAATAGGGGAAGGGCTCTGGACTATTCGAAATCGGGTCTAGATCTTGTTGATCGTCATCGTTCATAGGGGTACTTTCATCCGGTCCATTGGTAAAAGCTTTTTAGTGACGGAGGTTTCCATCGGTTAAAGACGAGGTAATTTGTTGGTAAAAGTGACTTTTAGCGACGGATTAGCGTCTGTCACTAACAGTCAGTCGCTAAAGGTCCCTTTTCTTGTAATACACACCAGACACATGCCCTCACACCCACACACACCCACCCACCCACCCACCCATTACCTACGCATACACACACCATTACCACTACCACTACCACCACCCCCACCTCTACCCTAACCCAACCCCCCCCCCCCCCCCCGCCCAACACACACACACACACATCGATGCCTAAACAGCAAAAACAGCAAAAAGGTATACCTTTTTTTGGTGTAGGTAGTTGTATTATTTTTTGTCATACCCAAACAGTGGAAAATCAAATTCATGAATTTTTTTCAAGAACTACTATTTTTAGAAAGCATATTTAGTAAAGCATTTTCCCTGAAGTATTTTTCGTAAAACAAACAGGGCCTAATTTTACTTATAATGGATGCCTGGCCTCTAATTTGAATATCATTTTTACTATGTGCGCGTTATTTACCATCCTTTCAATTTGTAATGCGTGTCAGTGCACCTATGTCTTAGAAAAGATGAACATTCTCTCTCTACAAAATATGAAAATCATCTCTGACTTCTCTCTAAACTCCCACAAAACATCTCAGTCTTCAATCCTTTGCTTTGGTCCCTTTCAAGTAGATTCGTGGCTGGATCTATAACCTTTTGCCGGAATCTTCAAGTTCTTCATTGGATTTTTAATTTTGGCTAGAATTTTAGCTTTTGGGTCTTCGAACTACCTTTTGAGAGTCAAAAGCTTCTCAATGCAGTTGAAGTGGCCATCATTCCCGCCGGCAATTATCTTTCCATACAAAATTTCATGATTGTCATTTATTTTAATAGATCTTGGGTCCAGTGTTCTCGACTAACTGTATTTTCAATTTTTATTTTTTCGACGAGTGTGTTCAATTTGCAATTTGTGTGTGGCAAGACTTTTCCTCTTGCTCTTTTGTTACAGGTGCCTGGGTTTGGTTGGTTTGTTATTTTACAGTGGTTGTTAGGCATTAGGTTTGGTGATGGTTGAGGTTTTGCATGAGGGATCAAATTTGATGGATGTGATACTATTTTCCTTGAGACTCTCAGGCACGCCATTGCAGCGTAGTCTCGCGTGAGAGATGTGCAAGGTTGTAGGGTGCATAGTTGTGCTTGTCCTTAACGGGATATGTATAAAATACAATTACCAAATAATGCAAACGGTCTGGAGTTTGGTACAAAAGTGCCTATTCTGACTTCTTTAAACAATCAATGAAAACTTGGGGATATCCTCATAGTTCTCTTTGCCTCATGCTTTAAGACTTTCTAGCGTTATTTTAAGTTACAGCTACTCCTATCTAATTTGCTCCTTCTCCTAATTAGGTCAAGCATAAATAATATGATGAATAAGGTAGTTTACCCTCATATCGTGTGCAATTGAGTGGCACATTGGAAATAATAGCACTTTGATTGTTAAAAAAAAAAAAACACTTGATTCAGATATTGAATAAATTTTGGGGACTGTCTAGATGAGACAAATAGTTGGCATGATGTTCTACCCTAGACTAAGACAAACCTATTTACCTAAGGTAACGAAGGTGTGAAAATGTAAATCATGTCATACTTTGTATTTGATACTTAAGAGAATTAATTTGTACAATATTTATGTCTTTTATAGCCGAGTTGCAATCAAGTGGCCTCCGGTCAATCCAATCTAGAGCTACCGTGTGTTAGAGGCGTGCATGTCTTGTTACTCTACGCATACCGAGCCTTAAGATGATCCAATCTATAACCGCCAGGTGTACAGGTATGCCGGTATTACCATTCAGTCCCATTAAGTGAACTGATCTTGTCACGTGTTAGGACCGGATAGGATCTCTTTTTACCTTTTATCTTCTCTACTATGTTTTCATCCAGCCTTGCCATATTTTTTATAACTCCTCTATGGACGACACGTAGCATGTAAAAACCTTAGGCTCTATGGGAATGATCCATATTTCTCGTCTATGCTTAGAGCATAAATGCCTCGTTTAGCCATTGTTGTCCTCAAAGTACGTAACAGTGTGATTTGACAATCACAACTTGCCCATTTGCTTTGGGGTGAATTGGCCTTAAGTAAAGACTTGTCCTTAGACTGATTCCTCATGTTTCAATTATGTAGCGTGCTTGTCGCCTTTCAATGTATCAACCCCGCCTAGGCCAATACGTTGTTCATGTTATAAATAGCTATTGTGATGGTTCTCCTCTATCTTTCTCTCCCCACCGCCAACCCCTCCGTCCCCTCATCCGCTCTATCTCTTGGCTGTTATCCTTCCACTCACTTGTTTGTTGAGGTTGTGGTGGGTTTTAGCGTCCTCCTTTAAGTTTTCTCCAGTAACTTTTGGCAAGGCTTTTCCACCCCTTCCCTTCTTAATAGCTAGGTGGTTTTTCCTCACCCCCCCCTCCTATATATTAGATTTGCTCTCTATTTGTTGAAGTGGTAGTTGTTTGGTGGGTTGTGGATCTAGGTTAGTTGGTTAGATTGGGCCTAGGTTGTTTTGACAAGGTTGATGTTTATGGTGGCGGTGGTTGTTTGATTGCTTTTGAGCTGGGTTAAGGATATGTTAAGCCTAATGAGTTCCTTTTGGCCCCCAATTTCTGGATCTCTGGTGGTTCTGTGGTAGTTGCGGTTGACTAACACATTGTTGACCTCTGTTTCCAGTTAAGTTGCTGCATAAAAAATGCACCTGGAAGGTGAGGGTGTATGCAATCCGTGAGGATAAGGGGTTAGCCAAGGAAGCTAACTCATGCATGGTTTGGTTTTGAAACTATTCGAGAAAAGAAAAGAAAAAAAAAGTGGTTAGGTCTCTACTTTGATTTATTTGGATCTAGCAAGGTAAACCTTTCTGTTACTTTCTGCTCTTATTTAGATCCACTGAGTTATTGGTGTTACTTGTAAACCTTTTTAGGTTTTGGTAAGCTAATATATGCTAGGCTAAAGGGTAAGATACACTCTGTTTTGGTTTGATTATAATCTTTCTAGGACCTAATAGGTAGCCTTTTTTTCTAATTTAACCTTTGATGATGTCTATAAAAAAAAAGAGCATAAGTGAAGCTTTTGCATAATTAACCCTAAGAAATGAACGTTAGATGCATAATTGACTTGCTTAAGGGTCATGCACATCTTCAGCACTCGATTATTAACATTGACACATCCAGATCTGGCAACATGTTAGTGCCTCTTCTCACTTTGCATCCAAATCATTGAAGAAGCAGGATTTAATGTGTCTAAAACTAAAGGCAAAGCCATTAAAATGCCATTAATATGAGAAAAGAAAATTTTAAAATGAGCTATATTTTGAAAATAGAATGCCATTAATTCTTTTCTTTTTTGTTAAGCTTTTACGATATTTGTCAAGTCTCATCAAACCACAATATACCTGATAAAGCCCACACGTGAACCCCAGGTTGACCCGACTGATCAAGGTTGAAAAACTAAAATATGGGCATTTTTTTTGTCTATCCATAAATTTTTTGATAACTTTTACCCGTACCCTCACGAGATCGGTTAGGCATGAACTTACACATGGGTAATTATACATAGGCTTCTAACTTTTGATCTCAGTCATTTTTTCTTTTTACTCCGTCACACAACAACTCCAAGTCAGCTTTTGTGTGTGCGCACGAGCCGGTGTCTTTTGTTTTTTTAGTGTGCGATTGTGCCTACTATGTGTGCTCCTAAATGTGCACGTGCTTGTGTGTTGTTTGTCCAATGTGTCTGTGAGTGTGTGCGTGCGCTTGTGTGTTGTTTGTTTTATGTGTTAGTGAGTGCATGTCTGCGTGCGAGCGCACATATATTGTGTATGTGTGAGTTGTTTATTCTGCATGTTTGACTATGTATGCTGATATTATGTTGTTTTGTATAGTGTGGCCAGCAGAAAAAAGGAATGGAGAAAGAAGGCAGTGAAACCTTGGATTACCCTCAGGTATACCATGTCCAAGGCACGTTGGGCATGGATCCAAAAGAATACTACCCATAGAATTTCGGGTAAGTCGTACCTTTAACCATGATACCCATGTAATGAGTTATTCGCGAGTGTCCCAACAAGCACCCGTTTGCGAGATCTAAAACCATAACCTACCTCCTTCCATATTGCACAATCATATTTCGATTCTACAACAGTAAGTCACCACTACCAAAAAAGAAAATCTCAAATTATATAAGACCATAACCCCACCAAGCTCTCTCTTCTACCCACGCTCAATTTCGTTATCTCAATTGATTCAGCCCATTTTACCATAAACACAACACCACTTACATAAAAGCTGGCAAGGATTCTCAATTGTTGATTCTAAATATATCAAGAAACAAATCCAAATTGAACCCAATTTGCCCATGCAACCGACCCAAGATTGGTTTGGTAATTTAACAGCATTCCCTCGCAACTACCTTGGCCTGCTGATCTATTGGTGGGGTTTAACAACCCGAAATTTTTCGAAACGTTAAACAATTGATCGATCAATCACTTAGGGGATGTACGCTTAGGAGATTTTTTTCTGTATTATGTATTATGTTTTTGGTTTCCAGAATTTAGTATTCAGTTCAAAAATCGTATCGTGTACTTTTATTTTTTTTCATATCTACTTTTTCAATTTTTTCTGTACGTTATCGTTTTCACCAACTCTTTTGGATATATTTTTTGTACGTGGGCCCATATGTATGTGTCCCTCTTGCCCTTCCATTTCTCCTTCACGAGTTCCCTTCCACTGTTCCCACGTCTGTGTCCCCTTCTTCCCCTCCCCTTCCCCTTTTTCCCCTTCACGAGTTCCCTTCCCCTTCCCTGTTTCTACGTCTGAGTCCCCATCTTCCCCTCCCCTTCCCCTTCTTCCCCTTCACGAGTTCCCTTCCCCTTCCCCTTCCATGTTCCTACATCTGTGTGTCCCCATCTTCCCCTCCCCTCCCCCTTCCCTGTTCCTACGCTGTGTGTCCCCATCTTCCCCTCCCTTTCCCCTTCACGAGTATCTAGGGTTTGGTCGCGACCCAAATTCTGTCTGTCCGCCATAGCTACTGTTTGAAGCTAGAGCAAAGACCCATTTCTATTTTTGTTCTCATTTCTCATTTCCATCAGAGAGAGAGAAAGAGGCGGCAGAGACCCATTTCCATTTATGTTCTCGTTTCTCATTTCCATCAGAGAGAGAGAGAGAGGCGGCAGAGACCCATTTCCATTTCTGTTCTCATTTCTCATTTGCATCAGAGAGAGAGAGAGGCGGCAGAGAAAGAGAAAGGAGACAGTTCTGACACAAAATATGAAACATGAAAAAAGGTGAAAACACCCTTTGGGTGTTTTCAGCTTTTTCGACACTGTTCGGAAATTTTATCCAAAACTGAACAAAAAATATGTAAGCATACACGAAAAAAGTATCTTTTTCATCATCATTACAAAAACGAAAACAGAAAAATGTAAACGTACAGCCCCTTATTCATTTGATTACCTAAATTCGATAAGAAAGCCCCGATGTATATCCGAGCTTCTACAATATTACATTGTTCTTAAATAAAACACTAAAACCTAAATACTTGGAAACTAAGTTAATCGTTACTTCCCTCAGGGGCTTAACTAACAGAAATGATAACATTTCTTGTCAACTTCTTATTCATGCACTAATCACTCCAACATCCTATTTTGATGATCACCTGCAGAAAGGAACTCAAAGGAGAGTGAGCTTTCGAGAGTTTAGTAAGGTCGATCAAATATTTAAAAATAAGAAAACGATACGGACGATTTTACATTTAAACCAATAAAAACTTTTAAAACGGAGAAACAAAGCGATTTAAATGATTTTCTATATAAAATCAAATGATAATTTTAAAAGGGGTTTTTAATGAAAATCACAACATTTCAATATAAACAAAGACAAGTATCAACTCAATCCCTCAATTAACAGTTATTGAAAACACTTAATTTATAATAAAATAGGAATAGAAAATATTAAACGTGAGCAGTACACTATAGCAATGTCATCCCGGCAGTGCTCGATACGATTTACATATGCATATGTACACTAACTAGTCCATCTAGGTATTAGTTTAACCCAACCAACAGACCATCCTTATAACTCCAACAATACAGACCATCCTTATAACTTCCAGGTTTACTAACTCATGTCAATATTCAAGGAATTTAAACATAATTCAAAATATTTTATAATGACCGAATCAAATAAACAGATGAGAATAACGAATTTCAAATGATGGCTATCAGGCTCAAATTAGAGTTACACGAGCAATTGAAAACATTTTCATGAAAAATAAAATATCATAGTTCATTAAAAACTCGACAACGACTCAGAAAATTATATTTGATATCAATGATGAAATGGGGTTTGGATAAAAATCCTTACCTCGGTCCAAACTAAGCGATACTACCAAAATCTCGATCAATATTCTCTGGATAAACCTAGATTGACAATTCATATGCTAGAACATAATCTATGCTACAATACTATAAATCAAATATCAACTACCCACAGAGTACTCACTCTCACTCCGAAATCGGTCAACTTAAAATGGTCACGCGCACTACAAACCTAACCTAGAACCTTGTACGCTCTTTAATGCATAACGATATCTCAAAAATTCATATTAAATTAAAATAAAACACTTTTATTGCTTAAGACATTATAAAAAG
Organism: Escallonia herrerae; assembly: GCA_033070095.1. Lineage (NCBI taxonomy): Eukaryota > Viridiplantae > Streptophyta > Magnoliopsida > Escalloniales > Escalloniaceae > Escallonia > Escallonia herrerae. The sequence goes on along the minus strand of JAVXUP010002246.1, from coordinate 89,058 downwards.
TCAAATATGAATTTTTTGAAATTTTGAATATTTTCGAATTAAAATAATTTCTTTAAATTAAATAAAAACTCATAAATAGCTATAAATGCTTCCAGATGCAAAATAAGTCTCATAATTTTTTAATAGCTTTAAAATATGTATAGGCATATATAGAAATTAAAATGCATTAAAATTATTTTTTAATTATTTATTTTGCTAAAACCAATGCGATGCGGAAACTATAGCAAATAAACTCAAAAAATTACCAATCTTGATACGGGGCTTCTTTATACTATAAAAACATTACTCTAATTTTTCCAAAAACATTTTCATGAGTCTAAAGGCTCAAAAGAATTTTATAAGTCTACACTTGCCAAAAATATTAAAAAACACATGATTTCAGAAAATTATAAAATTATTCCACGAATTCTAATATGGTCTAACATATTATACTTTAAAATTTCACCTGCTAATGATACTTGTACATTATTCAATGCGCGCTCATACATAGTGATAATCCGATACCCACTAACTCGAACCCAAAACCTAATTCCTTTCTTCTCCCTCACACCTCTTTCCAAACCCAAAAGTTACTGTTCATGCAGCTTCATTTTCACCTCCTTCTCCTTCCTCCTCTGTAACACTCCATAAGATACCACTTCATGGATATATATATATATATATATATTTAAACAGACGCACAGCATACTACACACACAAGCACCCTTTTCTTTCCCTTTTTTTTTTTCCTTTCCTCACTCAGTCACTTGCACACACTCAAATACACATGACCACACAGCACTTCCTCTCCACACCCACACACTACCATAACCTGTACACAATCCACCATTTTTGCCAGCCCACGACAACCCAAACACACACATGCTCACAAACACCCAACAGCACATGCAAACCCATCTCTTCTTACCTCCAAAACACACCCCCTGCACATATAAACCTTTGCTCTTTCTACTTGTTTCTTTCTTTTCTTTTGCCTACTTCTTCTTCCCACTCAGTCACCATACAAATACATGTCACACACATTCACAAAGCCACGCACAAACTCACATGCACAGGCCCAGTTCACCTTCCATCTCATACCCACACCTGCACATCATAACCTGTTGGTGCTTCTGCCTTCTATGATCAATTTCACCCATCAACCTAGACTAAATACATTTGAACCACTCCACATACCCACAACCAGTCACAACATGTTGTACACTTCGAAATGCAAAACCAGTTTCTTTAGCCTACAAGACCCACCAACTGCTGCTCTACACTCACGGCTGAATTGACAAACCAATATTCCTTTCTTCACACTTACAGATTTATTCTCATACATTACACACTACACCTCCCTTTCACTACTTTACACACATTGTTGCACGCTAAAACACCCATACACTAATATACGAAAATTATGCGAAAGTGAACGGTTCGAAGCTTACCGGAATCGACCCTTTTTGCCGGATATTTTGTGACGGCAATCCCTCTTTCTCTCTCTTTCTGTGTGGTTCTCTCTCTCTCTCTCTCTCTCTCTCTTCTTCTTCTCTGTTGTAAACGTCTTTCTCTCTTTCGTTCTCTGTTTGTCTTTCTCTGTAACTCTATCTCTCTATCTCTTTATCTGCCTCTTTACTAATATCTATACTTTTCTATTTCTAGTAAGTGTAACGTGAAATAAAAATAAAATCAAAGACAAATCTCTCCACATTCTTCTCCATGTTCACTCACATATTTGACTTTTCAAAAAATAAAGAGTTGACAAAATCAGATTATTATCTTTTTAATTATTTAATAACTCCAATAAAATTTAAATTTTCAAGTAACCCATTTAAAAAAAATTGTTGCTAAAGGCTGTAGATAAAATTTCACTAATGAAAATTAACCCTAAATCTTGCGTTAAAAAAAATCATTGATTAAAAAAAATATGTACTAACCGGCTAGACAATATCATGGTTCGGGGTGTTACATGGGGTATAAATGATGTATTACTTCTAGAAAGAAATAGTAGAAAAGTTCTAGAGAGACTACCTCTATAACTAGTAGCCAAAAGGCCAGAGGCTAACCGAAAAGAAAAGATGACTGATTTGAGACTTTCATCCTAGAAAGAGCCAAAGATTTGATTGAAATTGCAGATTGAACAAAATTCAACTGACTAATTAACTGGCCGGTTTATCCGTTACTTAAATAAGAATTTATCTCAAATTTTGGGACATTATATATCTTAAATTTGGTAATTATCTCTGTTTAAAAAGATGGGGTTTACCATATTTCAGAAATTATCTCCAAATTTCATCTAAATCGAACAGATTTGACTCATTATGAAATTAAGAAAAGATATTTCGAAGTCGTGTATTCAATCACAATCTCTTAACTCTAATTGGGTTAAACCTAACTACTTGGACTGGTGTAACCAATTGGACAGGACTCTTACTGGACAAGAGACTTTGATTAAGGGCGTTGGACTATATCACTTATTTGATTAATCAAATAGAGTAAGTTTGTTATATATCACTAGGCCTAAACCCATAATAAGTAATACAACTAATTATCAGTAAAGCCCAATAATTAAAAGGATAAAACAAAACTACAAAAATGAGGTGCCGACAGGATTTTTAAGCCAGCTTCACTGCTCAGCTTGCGAAGACAGCTGCCAATTTAAAACTGATCTAAGAGAGCATAAACACATGGAAAAGCGAGTACAAGAATGAATTCCAGGAAGTACCAAAAGTAGAGTTGATAATTGATAAATGAGAAGAGAAGAAGAAAGATCCCAGAATTGAAGCCAACCGGCAGTATCAGTCTGATGATGAGGGAAGACAGATATCCCAGAATGGAAGGAAAAGCTCACCGCGTTAAAATCCCAGAGTGCTCAGACGAGGAGAACACATAATTCGACGGATCTTAGTGCCCTTACAGACTCTTTCCAAATTTAAGATGTCAGATATAGACAAATTCAACGTGACATCGGATCCAAGGACTCATGTTAAGATATATATATATATATATATATATATATATATATATATATATATATATATATATATATATATATATATAAATGGGAGCTGATCCATTGATAGCGCTAGCAAAATAGGAGAAGTTGCTAGTGCGATCTGGCCGTCCACGCGCGATCTGTGGACGACCCAGATCTTTTTTTTACGCATTTTTTTAGTCCGTCCGCTACATTATGTAGCGGACGGACTTTTCTGTCATTTTTTTTCTCTCTCTCCCCTTTCTCTCATTAATGCTCTGACTTTTTCCCCCTCATCCGCTACATAATGTAGCGGACTAGTTTTCTAACATCTCTCTCTCTCTCTCTCTCTCTCTCTCTCTCTCTCTCATTAATGCTCTGACTTGTTTTTCCCCTCTCTCTATGTCCTTTCTCTTCAATCTGACTTATCTCTTTCTCTCACCACTTTTTTCTTCTCTTTCATCCTCCTCTCCCCGCTTTCTCCTTTCATTTGATAACCATCAAAAGAAAAGCTTTGAAACAGATTGCTGCAATTCAGGCTCTCTGCTTTTTGGAGATGCTTGACCTCTGCAATTCAGGCCCTCTGCTTTTGGGTATGAATTTCAGCTACCTAAGCAAATGGGTGAAAACCCAAGTGGTAGTTTTGATGAAGAAAGTATTGAAGATACAATGAAATCTTTCTTTCCTACGAGTTCTGGAATGAGTTTCCAGAACTACCCGAATGAGTTGATGCCAGAGAGAGAGAGAGAGAGAGAGAGAGAGAGAAAATGTCAGAAAACTTGTCCGCAACATAATGTAGCGGATGAGAAAAAGGGGAGAGAGAGAGAGTGAGAAAAAGTCAGAGCATTAATGACAGATGAGAAAAAAATGATAGGAAAGTCCATCCGCTACATAATATAGCGGACGGGCTGTTTTTAAACTTGAGGGTATTTTTGTCAAAAAATCGTTCGCTACATAATATAGCGGACGGACTAAAAAAAACGTAAAAAAAATATCTGGGCCGTCCACAGATCGCGCGTGGACGGCCAGATCACGCTAGCAACTTCTCCTATTTTGCTAGCGCTATCAACGGATCAGCTCCATATATATATATATATATATATATATATATATATATATATATATATATATATATATATATATATATATATATATATATATATATATATATATATATATATATATATATATATATATATATATATATATGCATGCGTTAGTTGACGAGCTACTACTCAATGGTTTCTTACCCTTAATGACTCAAGGATACGAACGTGAAATGATGATTTCGGCATTAGCTAAAGAGATTTAGAGACCACAAAGTAAGAACCCAAGGAATTTATCTCTACTTTTATAATGTGTTGGAGAAACAAGGCCACACAGATGGTTAACTATCCCTCGGAAGAAGAGCAGGTTAACATAGTAAGAAAAACCTCTTACTAAGTAGCACGAGTATACTTTCAAACAGTACCACAACTATGTTAAAGCCTTGATAGGATCTCTTACATAGATTAAAGATGCCATTAATAAAGGAACCATATCCATGGAGACTAAGCCAAGAGGATATATGACCAGTGTGAGAAGTTCGAGTGCCCAGTTAAAGCCAGCAAATGCAAGCAAAGTCAATAATGTGCGGTCACGACAAGTGGTGTCGTGGGAAGCTAGCTAAATGTGAAGGGTGAGGTGTCCTTCTTGCCAAGCCAAATGTGAAGAAAGAACCTTTACCTACACAGAGAGTAAATAAGCCCCTTGAGTGTTAGCTCCTTCTATACTCATAGAGCTAGTGTATCTGAGATAAGCTATCTTATATCTTAGTGTGAACGTCAAGGTCAACCAGCATAAGTTTTGCATTGTGGGAAGAGTTAATAGAAGAAGAAGCCTATATAGTATAAGAGGAGATTTATGAAGAACACACAAGATTCACCTTCAGACCCGATTTTGTTGTTTCATATCTGACCCGGTTTGGTCGAACCTACCCGGCAGCCACATCACCAAGTGCATTATAACCCTTGCTCTCTGAAAATCTGCCAGATGATGAAGTGCTCAAACAATTGAAGAAAACCACGGCTAATATCTGAATTCGGGGACTGATGTCTACCTCTTATTCTCACAGGCAAGCGTTAATCAAAGTACTCAGCTCGTAGATATGTTCAACATGCTTAGGGCTATTCACCACGACAATGTTCTTAAGTTTGTTGTGAGAGACTTACCCAAGAGTGGGTCAGACCATAATGAGTCGCTATATATCACTGTTTAGACCCTTGATAAGAAAGTTCCTTTAGTCCTTATCGATAATGGCTCGACTCTTAATGCCTACTAGCTCCGCACTGTCTAGGCCATAAAGATTGACTCTTCTAATTTAACGCTTTGACCAAGCAGTAATGACCTATGATAATACAAGGCGTGAAGTTATTAGCACAATCAAGCTTTCAATATCTGTTGGTAGAGTCCCGTGTAAGGTGGATTTTCAGGTGCTTGACATTCCAGTAGCTTTCAATCTTTAACTTGTTGGAATAGATGTTAAAGAAGCTGAGAAAGGTAAGAGCAGAAAGAGGAGAAAACACACAGGAAAAACTCTGTTTTCTATTCTCCACACTCTCTGTTTTTAGATTTTCTTATCACTTCTTATAAGAGACAAAAACTTCCTTTTTCTTACATCTAGCTTCCTTGAGAAGCTACTTTAGATAACACCACATATTATAATATTCATAAACTCTTACAACAAAGTATTAATTTAACACTGCCCCTTAATGCTTTGTTGTTGAACACCCAGCTTCAGTCTAAAGTAGTCAAGCCTTTCTTTAGGAATAGCTTTGGTGAAGACATCAACTACTTGATCTTCTGTCTTGCAAAACTGAAATTGCACTTCTCCATTTTCCACAGCTTCTCTCACAAAATGGTACTCGATGTTAATGTGCTTTGTCCGACAATGATTCCCTGGATTTCTTGTCATTGCAATAGCTGATTTATTATCACACATTAGAGTAGTTGCTTCAGCTTGCTCTTCTCCCATGTCTCCAAGAATTCTTCTTAGCCATATTGCTTGAGATGTCGTCACTGCAGCTGCCACATATTCAGCCTCTGCTGAAGATTGTGCCACAGTTTGCTGCTTCTTTGATGCCCAAGAAAACATGCCAGAACCAAGTGAGAATGCATAGCCACTAGTGCTTCTCATGTCATCAATACTTACAGCCCAATCACTATCACAAAAACCACTCAGCTGTAGCTTTTCATTCTTTTTGTACATTATACCAAAATCAAGTGTGCCTTGAATGTATCTTAGGACTCTTTTTGCTGCCCCATAATGAATTCGGCTAGGCTTATGCATAAATCTGGACAGCAAGCCAGTAGTATACATGATGTCAGGTCTTGTAGCTGAAAGATACAACAAACTTCCAACTAAACTTCTGAATAATGAAGCATTTACATCACCATTTCCATCCTCTCTAATAAGTTTTTGATCCACCACCAATGGGGTTCCAACTGATTTACATCCATACATCTTGAACTTCTTCAAAATTGCCTCACCATACTTCTTTTGGCAAATGAAAATTCCACCTTCAGTTTGCTGAATTTCAATACCCAAGAAATAATGTAGCAAGCCCAAGTCATTCATTTCATATTTCTTCATCATTTTACTTTTAAATTCATGAACCATTTTCTCATCACTTCCAGTAACAATTAAGTCATCTACATACAAGGAAACAATAAGAACATTTGACTTACCTTGCCTTTTAATGTACAAGGTAGGCTCACTCTTACTCCTTTCAAATCCTTGATTGATGAAGTATGAGTCAATTTGACTATACCAAGCTCGAGGAGCTTGTTTCAGTCCATACAAGGCTTTCTTCAACTTGTACACCTTTTCTTCTTCTCCATTCTTCAAAAAACCTTGTGGTTGTTCAACATATATATCTTCATCTAAATAACCATTTAGAAAGGCTGATTTTACATCAAGTTGGTACAAATTCCATCCCTTTTGAGCTGCTATGGCAATGAGTGCTCTAATGGTGTCAAGCTTAGCAACCGGAGCGAAAGTCTCATTAAAATCAATGCCGGGTTGTTGAGAATAACCTTTTGCAACTAGCCTTGCTTTGTGTCTTTGAATTGTACCATCAGCATTTAGCTTTGTTTTGTAAATCCATTTTACTCCAATCACTTCTTTGTCTTCAGGTTTCCTCACCAACTCCCATGTTTCATTCTTTTGTATCACTTTAATTTCATCTTCCATTGCCTTCTTCCAAGCTTCTTCTTTAATTGCTTCTTCAAAGCTACCAGGTTCTAAAGCACAAAAGTTACATCTTTGATAAATTTCATCCAGATTTCTCATCTTTCTTGGTGTTGAACTTGCTAAAGAACTTGAAGTAGATGAGGAGCTTGGTGATGAGGGTGAGCTTGAGCTTGAACTTAGAGAATCTTGTGCATTGTCTTCATCATTATCATCATCATTTTGTTGTATTTCAGTATCTTCATCAAAGGAAATTGCTTGACGTTGCACTTTGTTTTCTTTCCAATCCCAAACAGCATTCTCATTGAATACAACATCTCTCCGAATGATCACTTTGTTACTCTTCAAGCTATAAAGTCTGTAACCTTTTGATTGTGAACTATATCCAACAAAAATGCATTTTTCACTCACTTGATCAAGTTTGTATCTACATTCTTTAGGAATATGTGCATAGCAAATACACCCAAAGACCTTCAAATGCTTCACAGATGGCTTCCTATTACTCCATGCCTCAAGTGGTGTTTTGTTGTCAATTGCCTTTGTTGGACATCTGTTGATTAAGTAAACTGCTGTATACACGGCTTCAGCCCAAAAAGAATAAGGCAATCCTTTGTCATGTAACATAGACTTTGCCATTTCTTCAATAGTTCGATTGTTCCTTTCAGCCACTCCATTTTGTTGTGGAGTGTACCCAACAGTAAGTTGCCTATTCAGCCCAATATCTTCACAAAATCTTTCAAATTCATTTGAGTTGTACTCACCACCTCTATCACTTCTCAACACTTTCACATGCTGTCCACTTTGTCTTTCAACAAGCATAAGCCATTTTTTGAACACAGAGAACACCTCAAGTTTTTGTCTCATGAAATAAACCCATGTCATTCTTGAATAATCATCAATAAAGATGATAAAGTATCTATTTTCAGCTAGTGATGGTGTTCTCATTGGTCCACACACATCTGTATGAACAAGCTCTAATGGAGCTTTAGCCCTCCATGCTTTCTTTCTAGGGAATGACTCACGGTGTTGTTTACCAAGAACACACCCTTCACAAATATCCTTCTTTGATTCAATTTTTGGCAGCCCATAGACCATTTCCTTTTGTTGTAAATTTCTCAAGCTCTGAAAGTTCAAGTGCCCATATCTTTTGTGCCACAACCAGGACTCATTCTTAATTTCCACCTTTAATGCATTATATCTTGGATAATGTAAAGATATAGGAAAGTTCCTACTTTTCTCCATCTTCACATTTGCCATAACTTTCTTTCCATCTCTTTTATCATATATTTTGCAGCCATTGTCTTCAAAGTGTACCATATAACCATGCTCAACAAGCTGTCCCACACTCAACAGGTTTTGCTCCAAATCTGGAACAAGTAATACATCTCGAATGTACTTCGTAACTTTTTTAGCTTGAATTGCAATTGTGCCTTTGCCTTTTGCTTTCACTATAGATCCATTTCCCATTATAATCTGAGAATTCACAGAACTATCAATGTCTACAAAAAATACCTCTATTGCTGGTCATGTGATTACTATATCCACTATCAAGGTACCACACATTCTTCTTTTGCTCCGAGGCCATTTGACAAGCATAAAACATATTATCTTCACCTTCTTTTTCTTCTAAAAATTTTGCTTGTTGATTGTCTAAGAATCGACAATCCTTTTTGATGTGCCCAAATTTCTTGCAATTGTGACACTGTGGTTTTCCCTTGAACCAACAATTCCTTTCCAAATGACCAATTCTTTTGCAAATATTACACTTCACTGGAGAGAAATCAGAATTAGAAAATATTTCTGAAGTATATCTTCCTCTTCCTCTTGAATTTCTACCTCTTCCTCTTCCTTGTCTTCCTCCCCTGGATGCTTCTCCTTTATTAAACTCATGAACTGAATGTTCTTTTTCTGGACTTTTTGAACTAACAGTGAGCTTAGTTTGAAAGGCACTTTCAATGGACTTTTCAATATGCCTTGTCAATCTTTGCTCATGCATTTTTAAAGAACCCATCAACTCATGAACATTCAAAGTAGATAGATCTTTAGACTCTTCTATCACAGCAACAATTGGATCAAATTTTTCAGGCAAGCTAATCAGAATTTTTTCAACTATTCTCTTATCAGCAAGCTTTCTGAATCTTTCATTCTCAAATTCTCTTCTAAAAGTTTGGAGTTTGATTGTTCTTACCTTCTTACTTCCTTGAAACTCATTTTTCAGAGTATCCCATGCCTCCTTTGATCTATTTGCTCCAATGATTCTTGGAAAAATAGAGGTTGAAATAGCAACTTGAATGAAGTAAAGTGCCTTGGCATCTTTCTTCCTGTTTTCTCTTAACTTCTCTTGCTGGGCTAATGTGAGAGTTGATATATCATCTGGGTCTTCATACCCATTTTCCACTAATTCCCAAACATCCTGGGAGACAAAGAGAGTTCTCATCTTCACTCTCCATTCTTCATATTGCTCTCCATCAAAGATGGAAATATTAGGTTGTTGGAAATTCAAGCTTGTATTGTTTCCAGCAGCCATGATTTTGTTTTACGGAAACAAGGGCTTCCTTTCCCACAGATCTGCTTTTCTCTCCCAGATTTGTTGATCAACCAAGCTCTGATACCACTTTGTTGGAATAGATGTTAAAGAAGCTGAGAAAGGTAAGAGCAGAAAGAGGAGAAAACACACAGGAAAAACTCTGTTTTCTATTCTCCACACTCTCTATTTTTAGATTTTCTTATCACTTCTTATAAGAGACAAAAACTTCATTTTTCTTACATCTAGCTTCCTTGAGAAGCTACTTTAGATAACACCACATATTATAATATTCATAAACTATTACAACAAAGTATTAATTTAACATAACTCGGGAGGCCATGGATAAGTAGTTAGGTGCAATACCTTCTACAGTGCATCAGAATGTGAATTTTGTGATCAACAAGACCATTTCAGTATCGTAGAATTCCCATTTGTCCCTGATAGGGCAAGTACAGAAGGACAAGGATAGCTTGATGATCCAACATGATCTTCAGAACCTTCTTCTTAGTGGGTTCAAGATAGACAATGTCGTACAGTTCTCTGAGTATGACAAGCTGTGCCGTTAGAAAGATTTCCTCTATTTTGCATCATATTGCAACATTAATGTGCTCTTTGTAATAAGAAACTATTATCTCCCTGGGAAAAACATATAGGCCATAACTGGCATGGGCTTCCTAGCTTCTGAGCTCTCAAGGACAAGAACGGCCAATTTGGGCTTGGCGTATAAACCCACCAAAGAAGATGGCTCACCTTGGGAAGGTCACAAGAAGCTGGCTCACGTTAGGAAGGCAGGAGTGCGAGGAGAACATTTGGATTCCCTTACTCTATCGAAAGTCCCTACACTAAATGGTTGTTTTGTTAAAGAAGGAGAGGTCGTCCTCTGCCATGGATTCCCAGAGCCCATTTACAATTTTGGAGGCCAAAGGGCTGATGAATAAAGGGGAGATATTCTATTGGGTGGAGGATGAGGAAATTCCAATTCTGATAATGGAATCAAGTAAGGAAAACGCAATAGAGTGGATGGATCTATAGACCCGGAATGAATGTAGCATGTTTCAGGGGTATGCATATCCTTGTCATGGTCTGTGCGAAGGCCAGATAGACCGGTGACCCAGCCAGATCAGGACAACTCGTGATGCAATTCAAAATTAGAAGACCGAGTTGGGATAGCTAACACTTTTTATATATGTTTCTTTCAAACTCCCAATCTTTTGTGTTATTACTTTCTTGCTTTCTTTATTTTTCCATGGATACGATGGCTCCGACTCAACCTATATTCTATTAGCCAAACCTATTAATACCTTTACTAGTAGTAAAAAGATATGGTTTTACCTTACGGTGCATTACCATTCTCGTTTAAACCGACAATGAAACCCAACAAAAATTATTGAATAACTTGACGATTGGGATAACATAAATCATCATATGATCACCTGGTTTTATAACACCTCTTCCACTACTATAGATATTGCTTGTTAGTGCTAGCTTCTTAATTCTATTTAGACAAGACCCTGGTCAGTCTATCAATAACTTTTATTCCGGGATGCGCAAGGGATTTTGTTTTAGCACAAATCAGGTGATGATGACCTTGTTTCGTAACACATCTGTTGATCCATTCGTCTATTAACAGTTAGGCTATTGCAATACTACACAAGAATTTTGGGACCTTTTGGCTAAATGATTCACCACTACAGACCTTAACCACCTTCTTGATTGGCTTCAAACAAGACCCTGGTCAGTCTATCAATAACTTTTGATTTTCAGATCGATTACAAAGTTAAAAATTGCAATGGGCTTGTCCTAATTCAGCCAAGTTCATTGTTACCATGACATTGCCTTATAAAGTTTCTCTTGGCTCTCCCTCATGCCTATTAGTATGTCAGAGGCCCTCTTCTTCATTAGAGTCCATTACCCTCCCTGAATAGTGTTGTTGGTGAGCTTATTTCTTAAGAAACTCATCATGGTATGACATTCTTACTGCTTCTTCTTGCTCTTGCCAAGGCCATTCAACCTCATTGGCTCCAAAAGAACCTCAACCTTTTTCATACTATCATGAGAGGAATTATATGGTTTCTCATTGCTTAGTACGAGGTTGTAGATTATGCTATAAGATTGGCACTGGTCGCTTCCTGTCAGGTTGTCGTTGCAATCTTGATAAAAGGTCCACTTATACTCACTCAACTATCAAACAAAACCAGAGAATCATTTTAGGTTCAAGCCTGATTCTTGCTTTGTTGATGGTGCTGAAAATAGCTTGAACGCTTCATTGTCTTCGGCACTCTAAATCAATGATGTTGCTAAAATGATCAAGCAAATCATATCTAGTTCTGGTACTCCGCCTTCCTATGCTCTCTTACCAACTTCAAATAACTCATCTCCGTATTTTTTAAAATGGGTGTCACATTCATAAGACTCTGATCCTTTCTCTTTTGCATCTAAGTAAAATAGTGTGGAAGGCATGATCCATAACATCTTAAGTACATAGTTGTCAAAGTGGTTAGGCAGAGCCTAGATCTTGGCAGTCCAACCGCCAATGCAAGCCACCTAAGTTCCTGGCGTGAACCCCCCAAGTAGGCGTATCTTTGAAATGTTGAAAATGTTGAGGTAAATTTGTAGATATAGAAGCTATTGGGTAAAATAAATATTTCAAGGGTCAAAGTGTAATTTTTAACATGTGTTTCTTCCTTTTCATGCTCTCTAAAAGGTTTTAGTTAATCGGCTGACCCGCGATTGCCTATGCGAATTGGCTTTACTGGCACCTAAGGCAGTCATAAGTATGTAAGAATGTGCAGGAACTAGGAAACATGGCTGGTTTGTTCGGGTGCCATTTATTGGACTCAAATCGTGGTTTTAACCGGCATTCTTAGGCTTACATGCTTAGTACCTCTCTGAATGCATATATTTATACGAGCAGTACTTATGAATCAGCAATGCATTTTGCTTTTAAAGACTAAAGAGTGACAAGATATTTGGCTTTGTAGATTTGTGCAATTCGGGCCGTAGGTGAAGTGCCACTGTGGCGCTTCAAACTGTCATGGTTACCTTGGGACCAGAAAGAAGATAGTGAAGACAGTACATTCTTGGGGCTCAAAACGCAAGAGATTAGCAATTGCTTTCGCAGGAGTTATTACAGTGTGATGGAGAGCGGAGAGTATATGCCGGAAGAAATGAAGGTTTTTTTTCTTGCTTTGAGACCCTACATATCAACAATCAACAATTGTAATAATAACCTTAGTGTGAGGTCTATTTGTTCGGTTCAATTTGGCAACTAAAAAGGAAAGTGGCATGTGCAGTTGGAATCGTTGTTGCTACTTTGGGGCTAATTATGATTTTGTTATCTTGTGTTTCTAAACTGGTAGTTTGTCAGTTGTTGGCTCGAGTGGCAGCCTCAGGGGCGAGAACAACTACACTCACATGGTGCCATAGAGATTTCACTCCTGAAAAATCCTTGAGCTCAGAGGAAAAAGAGCTACTGAAACAGGATATCCGATGCTTTTTATCTCCTCGACTGGTGTTCCTCTGCTGATTATGGAGATTTACTTGACTCTCTCTCTCTCTCTCTCTCTCCCTAGCGGTAATATCTTCTTAATTGGCCAAAATTGGACAAGATCCATTGTGATTATTGTATATACATCTGTTTACTTGGAAAAGGATTACCCTCGAGATATCATCCTTGCAACCTCTGGTTGGTATTAGCCATGCAATTAGCCCGTTCAACAGCTGTAAGAGATCAGGATAGCCTAAACTAGGAGGGATGCCTTTTAAGCTTACAGGCAATGGAAAATGGAGCTGTCATGAATTTTCAATACAGCAAATGGAGGCTGAAGCAATCAAGAAGCCATTGATAATGCCTCCAAGTATAGCTACCTAATAAGCATCTTGAATCTTACCAGTATGTTCCCACACAAGGTAGTTGTCTTGGTAGTGAGTGTTTGACAGCAATTGGTGGTAGCTGTGGTGGTGGTGGTGAGTGATTGGTGGCTATGGCCTGGGGAGGTGGGTGCATACCAATCTACAGCTTTGTTTTAAAACGACTCTTATGTCTTACTTTTAAATGTTCATTTATCAATGCATTTGGTACAAACACAATAATGCAACCAAAAACTTGTATAAATGTTTACCTAGGTGCATGACTGTTTTCCATATGATTGTCTCTTCTTTTGTGTAACTAATGATTACGTATAATTTAATTGTTCAGGTTTCTCAACATAAAAAGTGAAGAGGAATTTCGTCATTTCGAAAAATTTACAAAATAGGATGCAAGAATGAAAGGGGATACGTAGACGAGTCTTTACCTTTCTTAATGCATTATGTTTGTCGACTATTTTTTAGGTTTAATTCGACTTATGTTATACCGGTTAAATTTATAACCTTCTTTCTTTGACTTTTTTAATTTCTAGGTTGATATGATGGGAAGACATCAATGCTTTGTTGAACTTAAAAGAACTGATATGCACTATGATAACATTTTGGATGAAATGTATATATCTTTAGGTTGGTTGTTCAATGACATTATATTTATATGTTTTTTAAATTGAGAATTTCTGAATGGTTATGTAATTAGGATTTGAATGTTGAATATGATATGATTGATAAATGACATTAGCTTGTTTCTAATGATAAGTTTATAAGTTCGATAGATCAACTTAGTTGCGCATTATTCGTGTTGGATAGGAGCAGGATTACATAAAATATATTTCATTTTTACGTCATTTTTTGGAAAAATGTAGCTATTACCAATGTTAGGCCAATGTACTTTTAATAGATTTAACAATATGGCAGGCAAAAAGATAGAAACAATTGCTTAAAAGTGCCGTAAATAGTAACGGCATTTCTAAGATAATGCCACTAAACAAAACTGGCGGTTGATGGAAATGTCGCTAAATTAACGACATTTCAAATATTGTGTCCCCAAATAAACACGGGCACTTTGAAGGAAGCGTTGCTAGATAATGCGGCTAAAAAAACTGGCACTTGAAGGAAGTGTCACTAATTTAACGACATTTCAAAAGCTAATGCCGCCAAAATAAAAATGGCACTTTAGTGAAAGCGTCGCTAACTTAGCGACACTTTTTGTGAACGTGTCGCATACCTGAGTTAACTATTGACCCCATTAGAGGCGCTTGAAAGTGTCGCACAAAAGTGTCGTAAGTGGAATTCTAACATTTATAACAAGTGTCAGAAAATTCCCAACGGACGAATTTGCGACGCTTACGAAAAGCGTTAATAAAGTGTCGGAAAACCATTTATGCAACACTTTTAATTTCATTGGCGACACTTTTCTAATGTCGCCGAAACCCCTTTTTTTCTTTGACAAGGCAAATCGTCGGGAGTCGTGAAGTTAGAAGACTATTTGAGCTCATCAATCTATCCATCCTTCGTCGTCTTTTCGTTCCACTTTAGTCTGCTACCGCGGACACTTCTAAGAATACTCTTGAGTTGTGGCACTCCCATTTAAGTTATGTTTCTTTTTCTAGGTTACATCCGCTGGTATCCAGTGGTCAGTTTGGTCAAGTCAGTCCTAAACATGTGAATATTTTACCTCATAGGCTTTCTAAACAAGCTACACTGCCGTTTCATCAAAGTACTCCATTTGATCTGTTTTAGTTATGTCATTTGATGTATACTTGATCTGTATTATCTCAAATCTATCATAACTACGTAAATGTGGTTAAAACTCAATTCTCTTTCGATACTAAGATTTCTCACTTGACAATGCCATGGGTTACAACCAAAAAAATTTCTCTAACTTTTTCAAAAAGACAAAACCATTGTTTATCGATCACGTCCTAGCACTTCCCAAAAGATCTGGCGTGATGAATGCAAATGTCGGCATCTTTTAAACATTATTCGTGCTTCAAACATTTATGCCTTTTGTCGAAGAAAGATAGGTAGGGGAGCTGCTTCTACTGCCATTTATACCATCGATTGTTCTATCTACAACTTAAACTCTCTCTGACCATTTATATGGTTCATCTCCCGGTCACAGTTTAATAAGGGTCTAGAACCTAATGCGCGACTTTGTTGTTTCATACATATTGTATCGAACATAAGGGGAATAGGTCTTCGAATCCCATATCCAAAGGTTGGAGCATCTCTTCGCATGTTGTTTTTTGGGAACAAGAAGTACTCATTCATGTCTTCGTTTCATTTATGTACAATAATCGGTGTTCCATATTTTGCTGATTTGTCTATTCTAGTACTTACTGATGTTCTGGTAAATGAGACATGCCACCACCAATGATCTTGCTACAACTAACCGAACCTCCACCTTCCCATTATGCTTGTCCACAACACTTGCATGAAAACCACCAGTATATCTTTAGGACTTTTATTGTCCATTATGTAATTACTTCTTTACACAAGCCTCAATCTTATCGAGAGGCTAGTTCTGACCCTACTTGGCAGTACATGATGGATAATGAGATATAGGTTTTGTCTAAAACTTGTACTTAATTTGGAAGCTAGTTGACAGTCTTATTGGAAAAACAACCATTGAATTCAAATGGATCTCTAAAATTAAGAATCGCTCTCATGGTTCCGTAGATCATTATAAAGCCCACTTAGTTGCCAAGGGCTTTACACAAGCATATGTAATGACTAAAAAGAGTCATTTGCTCCGGTAGCTCAACTAACCTCTAGTTTGTAGTTTACTTCTTGTTGTTTTCATTTGGTTGTGCCGTTATTTTATATGGATATCAAGAATGCCTTTGTTAATGGTAATGTCATTGAGAAAGTATATATGCAACCTCTTCCAGAATATGCTAATCCTCCTAAAGTTTGGTTGCTTCCTCATGCATTATATGGTCTCAAGCAAGCTCCACACGCTTAATTTGCAAAGTTATAGTGGCACTTTGTAATAATCTATTTTAAATCTCCATGTATGACTTCATGCTCTTTTTCCAAGAATCTGCTCAAGGTGTCACACTTGTGCTCCTCTGTGTTGATGACATAATCATGAGATGCAATAATCTTGATGGCAATTCTACTCTCAAATAGGATCTTAGACACAACTTTAAGATTAAAGATCTTAGTACACTCAACTACTCCCCCGGACTTGTTGTTTACACTACCTCTAGTTAATGGTTACTACCTTTCTCATGCCAAATATTGTTCTGGTCACCTTTCCTTTGTTGGCTAACCTGATAGAAAGACAACATCGACACATCTTAAGCCTAATTTACGGTTTGCTTCCCATGATGGTAGCCCTCTTAGTGATGATACTCTGTATTGCACAATATTGGTAGTCTTTTGTACTTAATCGCCATTCATCATTAATGGCATATCTTGTGCAATTGGTCAGTCAATTTCTTATGCTCCTCGTACTACTCGTTTTTCAGTCATACTTCATGTTCTCCGATACATTACGAATACCTTATTTCATTGCCTACATTTCTCCATTCCTTCCTCAGTCGAGCTATATGCATACCATGATACTGATTTGGCTGGTGATCTAACTGATCAACTCTAAAACTACT
Source organism: Escallonia herrerae (assembly GCA_033070095.1). NCBI lineage: Eukaryota > Viridiplantae > Streptophyta > Magnoliopsida > Escalloniales > Escalloniaceae > Escallonia > Escallonia herrerae. Next base: position 71,869 of record JAVXUP010002246.1, on the reverse strand, counting down.
GGTTTTTGCTCCTTTCTTGATACCTCACTTATTTATTGGAAAAGTAAGAAATAGACCCTCGCAACTATTCTAGTATACAAGCAAAGTATTGAGTGCTCGTCCACGCAGTCCAGAAACTTTTATTGCTACATTACCTATAAGAGGACATGGGGCCTCCACATTCTGCTTCTACACCTATATGTCGTAGCAATCGAAGTGCCACAAAGATCGATCACAAATCATTTTTTTATGAGCCAATTTTTCACTTACCTGTACCAAGAACTCGAAATTTTCAAGTATTACATTTGTTTGAAGCACGTTTGATTCTTTCGTTTTCTTTATGAACACGATGCTTGAGAAAATTGTGAACAACCACAAGCAATTATTTAAAATGAGAAGTAAAACACCAAAATTAAGGATAAAGGAAAATATAGGCCCCGTTTGACTGGGCTTGTATTTCCAGGTTTTTTTTTTTCAGATTTGGAAACTGGAATTAGTTGCATTTGGTAACCATTTTTATTTTATTTTTTCAGTTTAAAAAATCAGTTTTTAAATCAAGGCTGTTTTTGAAAACTCAACAAATGAGTTTCGATTTTCATTTTTTTTTTAGACCACCACCACCCTCCGGCGACGACAACCACCGCCGGCCACCACCATCGTCGGTCACTGCCACGCCCCACCACATCCACCGCAAACCACCACAAAAAAAAATTAAAATAAAAACTGGGTTATCAAACACCCACTTGTTTTTATAAAAAAAAATTAAACTGCTCTTTAAATTTATTTTTTTTTAGAAACTGAAAAAAAAAAAAGCGTTGTCAAACAGAGCATATAGTGTCTGACTATTTTTTTTTAACCACACACTCAAGATAATTTGCACTAATAAAAAGTTGGTTATAGACTTTAGACAAAATGTCCATGAAAGGATGTGCACTAAAAACGTTGATGTTAGCAATGCTTCTAAATCATCTATTTTGAACCACGCACAAGAGCAATGTTTTTACGTATTACATCCTTCCATGTTATATGTGCCCAAATATTGACATAAATACAACCTTTAGCGATTAATGTTCATCAAAGGCTGACATTGCATTTAGCCAAACCGAACGCAAAGGACCAACCGAAGTTATGTTCTTTGCTTCACATTGAACAAAAAGGATCTTAGATTGCCACTAAAAGTACTGCCAATTAGGCACTAGAATTAAGGGCTTAAGAGAAGGGAAATGCCCCTTTGAGCAAAGTGTTAGCCCAGGCCGAAATGAAAACCTTCACAACCTGTCAACTCGAACATCTAGAACATTTTAACCGGACGGTAGAGACTTTTATTTGAGATCACATAGATTCGTCATTTGAGATTTTAGAGTACCAAAATGTTTTATATAACAAGAGTTTTCCGCATATGCAGTACTACCTGATTGAAATACTAGGAAGTACGTTAACAACAATCTAACCTTTAGCAAAACAGAGAGGGTTGTCAGTTCAGTATGGTGACCAAGAAATGGAAGAAAAGGCCAAATTTGCAAAGGAAGATGCTTAAATGCTTAACCTCTGATACGTAATCGGATGATTCATGGCGACATATTAAAGCAAAGAAGAATCCAAAATAATGTAACAAGTTACTATTTCTGCCATTTACTTGAAGTACTATAAATACCCCCAAGCATAGTCTCCCTCAACACAAGCCAAGAGAAGCTCATAGAAAACACTATTTCAAACCCCAGCTCGTAGCTCCAAGTTTTCCGTTCAAGATAGAAAATGAAGGCTGCTGTTATATCAGTGATTGTGGTGCTAGCCATGGTTCTGCTCATGGTTAAACCGGGGCAGGCCATCAACTGCGGACAAGTGGATGCTTCTTTAGCGCCATGCCTAACATACCTTAGGCAGGGTGGTACTCCGCCACCTCAGTGCTGTGATGGGGTGAGGACTATAACGGGGATGGCCACCACAACGGCTGACAAAAGGGCGGCATGCCAATGTGTTAAGGATGCTGCCAGTCACCAGACAACCTTGAACGATGATGCGGCCAAAACTCTTCCCCAAAAGTGCGGAGTTAAAATGGATATTCCCATCTCCCCAACCACAGATTGCACTGCGTAAGTAATGTGTATACGTTAGAACTTTACATACACAATCACGAGGGCATTATTTATATTTTTCAAAAGTTATGGTTAAAGATTCTGAAAAGTAGTATACCGTTACTCTTTTCAAGCATAATAAGTTTAACTGTTGATCTTCTTTTTTTTTGCTTGACAGCATCAACTAAGGTGGAGGTTGCAGATCGCAAGTGGAATAAAGAAGTAGCTTGTGGGTGCCTGCGTCGAGCTACTGTTTATTGCAATTTTAGTTTACATGATGATGTTGCTATACATAATGGTTCTACTGTTCATAGAACCTTTGTAATAATGGCTCGAGTATCAGCCGAGCTTATAGCGTAACTGTTATATAAAAGATTTTCCTTTTCTCAGGGACCACTGTTTGCCGGTATTGCATTAGGATTTGAATTGACTTGTGAGTACGTAGGAATTGTATTGATCCTTAAAAGGTTTATTTTAAGCAATAAATTTTTCCAAGTCTCTTTTGAGTCAAGCGGGTCATAGGCAATGTCTCCCCTGTAAACTCAACACTGGCTGACAATGTGTCCTATGCGGGGGTGGAGCAGAATGCCGGGACTTGGTGGTTGTTCTTGGTTCGAGGTGGTGCTACGATGGTGATATAAGTAAAAAATATCATCATGACACTTAGTATTTTCTGGAGATGTTAAACCTGCCCCAATATTTATGAATATATGTAAATTGGGGACTATCCACCTTCCCATCATTTACACCATTCATTAAGGCAGTAATCTCTCCATTCAAGACAATTAACTACCATTAGTGAGAATAAACTCTCATTAATCTGGTAAAACTGTCTAATTAAATGGGGAAGTAAATAAACAACTAAGGAAGACCCTATAAAAGGAAAATGCAGGAACCAAGAAAGGCAGGTGAATTCATTTGAGTTTACATTATAATCTCCTGAAATATCTTTTGACTTAGGCATCGGAGATTATTCGCCGGAAATCCTTCCGGCAAATCAGCGGTGTTGTCTTTTTCTTGTGCAGGCTTATTCACGAATCAAGTTCCAGATTTCATCCGCAACAGACGGTGTCGTGTGGTGGTTGTGATTTTTGTGGTTGTAGGTTGTCAAATGGTGAGTGTGATGATTGGAGGTCGTGGTTTTCTATCGGCAGTACTGAGAAGGTGTTGGGGAAAGCCACTCATTTTCCTCCTTGTGCTAGCCCTTTAAGAAATAACCAAATAGAGAACTGTGTGCGGAAACAAACCAAACAAGTAAGTAGTAATAACACAAGTAGCCACACAAAACCACCAGAAGATTTAACGTGCAAAACCCCTTTAATGTGAAGGAGAAAACCACGGGCAACTCTGAGTAATTCTTCCACTATATAAACAAAGGGGTTAGAAGGTTTTTCTTCTCTAGCTCAATCTAGAGGTCAACAAGTATCAAAACATCAAGAAATAACACTCTTTGTTCACTACAACAAAGAGATTAGAGAAATATTACTCAAAAATGAGTTGATGTTCAAATCTCTATACTTGAAGCTATAGCCTTCCAATGCAAAAACTGATTGTTGGATGTTAAGACAATGTCCTCAGGAACTTGCACACAAAATTTGAGCTCAATCGGATCACGTTTGACCCACTGATTTAAAAAACAAAAATTAAAACCAGTTTATTTTTGTTTTTTACAAAAATAGTGTGTTGCTTGATTAAAGTGTTTTTGTTTCTTGTTTTTTTTTTTTTGGTTCCTTATATTTTTGTTTCTTTTTTTTCTATTCTCTTTGTTAGGACACCACAGTCCAACATTCTTCCACCACCACCCAATGTCGCCCAACAAACCTTCACCACCTCCCATCGTCGATGACCACTACAAGAAAAAGGACTTTTAGCGACGGATATTTCAGTCGCTAAAACCCTAAATCTATTGCCAAAGACTTTTAGCGACGGACACCCTGACGCTAAAAGTCCGTTGCCTATAACCCCGTTACTAAAAGATTAGCGACGGAATTATGGCATCTGTCTGAAAAAAAATTACTTTTATCGACGGAATTATTTACTTTTAGCGACGAAAAATTCTGTCGCTAAAGTATTTTCTATATTTTTTAAAAAAAATCTGAATTTCTGAAGAAAAAGTTATAAAAAATATTTAGGCAATTGACTAATTGACCGCAAGGGTCACCGGTCGTCAACACGTCGTCGCCAGTAGTGGGTTCTTGGCCGGTGGAGTCCTCGCCTCGCCGTCGCTATTCACCGATCACTTATACTTCCAGATCGTCGCGTCCACGGCTCCACTCGTTCCAGATTTGAGCCGAGCTCAATAGAGAGAGTCGACTCAAGGAGGCAGGAGCCGCTGCCGTGTCCGCGTGTCAACTTCGACCGTCGCAGGTGAGTGGCCGAGTTGGTGTGTGCCGTTTGGGTCTGGGGAGTGGGTGAGAGACTTGGCGTAGAGAGAGAGTCACAGACTGAACTTTTTTTTGGGAAGTTGAGGGGGTACATTAGCCCCCCCTCATTCATACGTAGCTCCACCCATGTGTGTCGGCGAGCGGTAGAGGCGACGGGGTGGGGGTGCGGCAGCGGGTTGGGTGTGTGGGAGGTGAGTGGTTACGATTTAGGGTTAGAGAGAGAGAGACTGAGAGAGAGAAGAAGGGAATGGTGTGAGCGGCGGGGAGAAAAGAACGAAGGGGTTGGGTTTTTTTATTTTAAAGGACTTTTAGCGACGGAATTTGGCTGTCTCCAAAAATCCGTCGTTAAAGATCATAAAAAAATTTCAAAAATTTTGACTTTTATCGATGGATTTATTCCGTTGGAAAAAGTCCGTCGGTAAAAGTCATTTTCAAATTTTTTTGGCAAAAGAAAAAAAGGGAGAAAATCAAAAATAAAAATTAGCTACAGAATATTCTTTCGGTAAAAGTCCATCGTTAAAGATCTTTACCGACGAAAAATCTCTTGGAAAAGTTTTTTTAACAACGGACCTTTACTGACGGAAAATTAGTCGGTAAAAGTGACTTTTAGTCACGGATTAGAATCCGTCGCTAAAAGTCCGTCGAAAAAAGCTGTTTGTCTTGTAGTGGACTAGGCCACCGCTACAAGAAAAAGAACTTTAAGTGACGGAAAATTCCGTGGCTAAAGTTTTAGCGACGGACACCCCGTCGCTAAAAGTCCGTTACCTATAACCCCGTTACTAAAAGTTTTACGATAGAATTTCGAAATCTGTCGCCTAAAAGTTGACTTCCAGCGATGGATGTATTGATATAATTCCGTCACTAAATATATTTTCTGTATTTTAATTTATTTTTTTTTCAAAAATAATTTACTATATAAAATATTTAGCGACAGAAAAGTTCATTGCCAAAAGTTTTAACGACAGAAATTTAGCGATGGAGCATCCGTCGCTAAAAATTATTCAATTGATGACTTTTAGTGATGGAATATTAATATCCATCGCTAAAAGTCTGCTATTTAAAACTTTATTTCCGTTGTCAAAAGTCATTTATTCATAGAATAGGTTAAGACTTTTAGCGACGAAATGAAATCCATCACTAAAAGTCAAACTAATTTCTAAAATATTTTTTTATTTGTTTAATACCCAAACCTGTAATTACAAATTCTCAACAATCATTCACAATCCAGTAAATATTTCTCAATGCATATTAGGTTAAATAATTGTTGATCCATCAGCAATTATTTAACCCTAAAACAAACACAATACATATATGTAAAGAATGGATTCTAGACCTAATAGAAAAATAAAATGTATACAGAGTTCAGGAAGGCACGGGAGCGAGGTACAATAGAATAGGAGAGCAGAGTGGAGTACAAGTCGGGGAGGGGGGCATGAAAGCGGGGTACAAATAGCTGGGAGGGGAAGGCCTCAGGGGTCGACGAGTCCTGGATTTGGATCATGCTGATCGTCCTCGTCCACAGGGGCACTGTGATCTGGATCCCGCTCGGCATGTCCAAGAGCAGTGCCCTACATGTAAAAGCACGAACGCGTTAATCTCAATAGCAATCGTATATAGTGTTTAATAAACATATACAGTGGTTGTACCTGATTATGCACCCTGATCATCCTATACGCCTCTACAGCAATACGACGGATCTCGTCCTCGTGTAATGACAGTCGCTCCACGGTCGGTGTCTGTGTCTGTGGAGGGGCAACAGTGGTGGGGACGCTCCTATCAGGGCATGTACATTCGTACCAGGGAGGCCGCATACATGGCCTTTCATAAGGACTCCCCTGTCACGGCATTTTAGTCCTTCCAGTATAGCTGTGGCTCAAAGAATCGGCTTTTCACAACGATGCGATCTTCGTCTTCACTGGAGTCTCTAGGATTCTGATAAGGAAACAAACATCGAATACATTAAATAACTGGAGCGTAATAAATATCAGAACTGAAGATTGTAAGTACTGCATTATGTAATTTTTTTACTTACTGGCCCACCTATGTGAGTAACTCTCTAGTTACGTTGGGGGTCGATGCGCACCCCACGCGTCAATCTACGTCCTCGTCCAGATCCTACAAAACACCAACATTATTACAGATCAAATATAGTTCAAATATAGTCTAGCATTATGACCAAACGCCGTTATCAAATATACCTGAGGGAGAATCCACAGAAGAAAGAGAACCAACCCGGGTGTGGGAGGAACCAGCCTGGGGTTGGGGTTGGGTCAGCGGCTGGGGCAAAGACAGGGGCTAGGGCTGGGCCCCCGCTTGCTGGATGTGAGCACTATGTGCCTCGTCATCAGCAGGCAATGACAACGAGGGAGCCTCCCCGTATTTCTCCATTCTTAGTCATATGCCTCCGAAAAATTCGGCAGCAACTTCTCGTATTCGTCCAATTACACGACATCGATTAGGTGTTATAACATCCGTCTAATCATACTCTTGCAAGATTTAACGGATGTTAGAACACCAGATCTCTATGCACCCAGAGAAATATTGGAGAAGGTGTACCAAATATTCACGACATAGAACACAGAGCATGAGTCGATACACTATTTAATAAACACTTAGCTTTTCCAAATTGTCCAAACTAGACATCCAAAGGATCATTACAAAGTATTACTTTGTAATGAGTACCTTTGAACGAGAACTAAGGGTTTTTATGCATGCATGTGTTTAAAAACTGGTAATATGCAACAATCTTTCTGAAATGTCAAAATTTTGAAAAGATGGAATCATTAGGTTAATTTACAAGAACATGTCATAATCAAAATGATTCATTTTCAAATTCGTTGACAATGAGTTGTAATTAACTCGTTGTCGATGGACTTCACAAAATAACTACGAATATTCTTAATGTGGGCAGCCGACTCACGTTTCTCGGTGGAATATGGAGTTCATTCGCGAAGTTGATATTGTGTCACTTGTGATTGTGATGGGATTTATGGTTTAGTTAGGGTTAGAGTTCTTTTTAGGCTTATCAGGGTTATGTATTAGGGTTTACTTAGGATAATTAGGGTTTAAATAAGTTAATTAGGATTTATCAAGGCTAAGAAGTAGGGCTAATTAGGATTTAATTAAGGTTTATCAGGGCTTATTTGGCTAATTAGGATTTAATTAGGGTAATTAAGATTTAATTAGGTTAGGGTTTATTGGGGCTAATTTGGGTAATTAGAGTTTGGTTAGATTAATTAGGGTTTAGGTAGGGTTTATTGAGACTAAGTAGGGTTAATTTGGGTTATTAGGATTTAATTAAATTTGGGTTAATTAGGGTTACTTCAAGATATGTTAGGGGTTAATTAGGGTTAACTTACGTTAGTTAGGAGTTCCTTTGGGTTACTTTCGGTTAAGTAGGGCTAACTAGGATTTAATTAGGAATTAATTAGGGTTTATTTAGGATTTATCGGAGCTAATAAGGGTTAATCAGGTTCAATTAGGGTTAATTAGTATTAACTAGGGCTAATTAGTGATAATTAAGATTTAGTTAGGGTTTATCAAGGTTAACCCTATCTTGGTTAACTAGGGTTAATTAGGATTTAGTTAGGGTTTTTCGGGGCTAATTAGGGTTAATTTGGATAATTAGGGTTTAATTAGATTTTATTTGGGTTAATTACTTCAAGATGTGTTAGGGATTAATTAATGCTAACTAGGGTTAATTAGGAGTTCCTTAGAGTTAATTAGGGTTACTTAAGGCTAACTAGGGTTAGTCGAATTCAATTAGGGTTACTATTAATTAGGGCTAATTAGAGCTAATTAACTCTTATTAGGGTTAATCGGGTTCAATTAGGTTTAATACGAATTAATTAGGGCTTAATTAGGAATTAATTATGGTTAATTAGACTTCTAGTACAATTACACATTTTAACAATCATAGCAATTATAACAAAACACATACAATTACACTATGCATTATAACGAATTAAAATCAATTACACTATACATTATAACAAATTAAATTCAATTACACTTACACTTACATGCAAAGCCACATGCATTAAAATAAATTAGGGAATGGACATACAGGAGGTGGTGCGGCGGCGGCAGTGGAGGGCTTGGGAGATGTGGAGGTGTACGGCGCCGTGGGGGGGGGGGGGGATGTCGCCAGGGGGGGTATCACTGGAGGGGGGTAACCGAAGGGAGGAAAAACGTTAGTGAGAGTGAGTGAGAAAAATGGGAAGAGAGAAAGAAGGGAAATTATGACTTTTATGACATGACTTTTAGCGACAAAATTTTTTGGTCCGTAAAAGTCATAATTTTTAAACTTTAAGCGACGGGAATTTTTAACAACAGAAAACTATGACTTTAAGCGACGCTAATTTTTTCGTGGCTAAAAAGACTTTAAAAATGTTGTCAAAAATTAAAAAAAAATTAAAAACTTTTCCATCGCTAAAACGCCGTTGGTAAAAAGCCATCGATATATAAAGGTTTTTACCGACGGCTTTCCCCATCAGTAAAAGTATTTATCGACGGATGTTTAGAGACAGTCTATTCTGTCGCTGAAAGTGATTTTTAGCGACGGAAGTGCTCCAGTCACTAAAAGTCCGTCGCAAAAAACACATTTTCTTGTAGTGGTGGTGCTGTGTGTTTATCTGGTGGGGGTGGGGGTGGGGGTAGGTGACCACCTAAAGAAATTGATTTGTTTAAATTGGCTCCTTTTTTTTTTCTTCCGACAGAGTTTGAAGGTTAAGTCTCAAAATAAAAATCAGAACTGGAAACCCAAAACTCCAAAATACAGTTTTCAAAAACAGCCACGTTTTAAAATTTGATTTTCAAAACTGAAGGGAAAAAACAAAAATTTTCTGTTAAACGTCTTTTTTTCATTCAAAAAACTGGAAAGAAAAACCTTGTTAAGCGCTACCTAAGCCTCTAAAACTGATTGATGGGATTTTCTTTCTAGGAAGAAAACCTGCACTTTCTCTCTCTTTGCCTCTCTAACCACTTAGGGTTTTTAATTCACCCTTAAGTCTTTAACCTCGCAATAAAAGGCTAGACGACCAATGCACTTTAATTTAATTTGGGCCATTATAATCAAGCCTAATACACTTATAACCCAATGATCATAAGTCACACTCCTTCACATAGAGGGATATCCCAACAAACTTTTCGTCTCGACTATATGGAGGGATCTACCATACCCGCTGCACTCCTGCAAAGTTCATGCGTCTCGCTGGATAAGGTTTTGGTCATCATACCGGAACCATTCTTGTTTGTATGGATCTTCTCAAGTTCAACATCCTCCAAGTCTAACACATTTCAGATCCAATGATATCAAATATCAATATGCTTAGACCTCAAATGAAAACTTGGATTCTTTGCAAGACGAATTGCACTCTGACTATCACAAAGTAATGCATACCTCTATTACTTGGATCCCAACTCTTGTAGGAATCTTTTCGTCCACAATATCTCCTTGCAAGCTTCCGTTGCTGCTATAAACTCGGCCTCTGTGGTGGAAAGAGCAATACATTTTTGCAGCCTTTATTACCATGACAAAGCACCCATTAATAAGTAATAGGGGTGAGCACGTTTCGGTTTGATTCGGTTTGGGGGTCAAACCGGAAACCGAACCGTTAACCCTTGGTTTAAAAAATTGTGAACCAAACACCATCGGTTTGGTCAATTTAAATGGTTCGGCTTAATCAGTTTGGATCAGTTTATTCCTACTTAAAGATGTTGTTACTTTGCACACTACTAATTGAAGTTATATTTTTTTCTAAATTGCATATAATCTTATTTCATTCGATATATAAGTTCCCATTAATGAATGAGAAAGAATGAGTAAATATAAACCAGATATTGGTCACAAATTTTTTGTGTTCTAAGTGTTGTCAATATCTTCGTTTCTTTTAACTGTCAAGATTTATTTATTTGGATTTGCTTAGTACCCTGCATGTGAAATTATCAAGGGAATGTTACTAAATATAGATTAACATTTCATAGGTCGGTTCGGTTCAATTTGGAATCGGTTTAAAAAATGTGAACCGTGAACAAAACCGAACCAAGGTCGATTTGAAAATTGTGAAACCAAACCGTTAAGATACTTGGACAGTTCGGATTAGATTGGTTCGGTTTGAACGGTTTGTGCTCACCCCTAATAAGTAATCAAGTAGCCCGAAGTACATTTTTTTGGAATCAATATCTCCAGTCACATCAGCATGCACATTTTATATCTGTGAAGCCTTCTAGAATAAGCTTGTAAATTCTAAAGCAAATGCACATTTTTTAAGTACCACGAAGATACTTGAGAATCCACTTATCTACAGCCCAATGTTTTTTACCCAGGTTGGAGAGACATAAGGCTAACAACACTAATTGAATGAGTTTTGTCTGGTCATGTACACACCATAGCATACATCAAACCTCGCACAACTGAAGCATAAAGGACATTCTTCATTTCTTCTTCATAAGAATGACTTTTCTTTAAACTCAACTTGAAATCATTACCAAGATGAGTAGCAGCCTGCTTGGATTTGTTCATGTGGAACCTCTAAAGCACTTTCTCAATATATTTTTCTTGTGATAACCATAACTTGTTGACACTTCTATCACGAGGAATACTCATGCCAAGGATTTCTTTTGCTCGCACCAAATCCTTCATAGCAAATTTCTTATTCAAGTGTTTCTTCAACTTGTCAATTCTCTTTACATCATGGACAACAATCAACATGTCATCAACGTAAAGTAAAAGGATGATAAAATCACCATCAAGGAAATTTTTCACAAAACACAATGATTAGAAGTTGTCTTCCCATATCCATGCTCCTCCATGAATGATTCAACTTCTTGTACCACCTGGATGCTTGTTTTAACCCATATAAATTCTTCTTCAATCTACAAACTAGGTCTTCTTTTCCACTGACTTGGAAACCTTCTGGCTATTCCAGTTAGATCTCTTCTTGCAGATCACCATGAAGAAAATATGTTATTACATCAAGTTGTTCAAGTTCCAAATCCATGCTAGCAAACAAGCCAAGACCAACCCTGATAGATGATATTTTTACAGTTGGAGAGAAGATTTCTTCAAAAGCAGCTCCCTGGCATAATAAGTTTAAGGCTTCCCTCCCTTTGAAGTATTATTTTTATCTTTTTTGGGCGATCTGTTGATAGAAGCAGGAATATGGTTTATTGTCCTAAAAAATAGAGCTCCCGGTTTGAGATTATGTTAGGTTCATTTTCATTCTCCTATTGTCTCAAGCTATCTGTCCATTCCTCTAACTGACTTCAGATGTAGGTTTCCAATCCTTTTTTTGGGGTTTCAACCATACATGCGTCTAATAGTGACTCCCAACAATTTAATTTTATGTAGAGATTTTATGCTCTATAAAATATGCACCCTATGCATAGTTTATCCTGGAACTAATTTCACTTGGAATGGATACCGGGCCTCAAATTTCAATATTGTTTGTACTATGTGCACACTATCCTTCCAATTTATAACGTTTGTAAGTGCACCCACGTATAGGGAAAAAAAAAGAAATTTTTTTATTTGTGGTGAGAGAGAATACGGTTGGGCGATTGGTGGCCCTTAGCCATCGCTGGAAATGGTGTATGGCGACGAGCAGGGGAGAGTCTGAAATTGGGGACTCAGGTGTGCGGTGGTGGATTCGGTCACAGGAGCTCCGGGCGTGGAAGGCGTCCGACATTGGCGGGTTGTGCATAAAGATTGGGGGTAGGTAATGAGGTGCTGGAGATTCCCGAAAAATTATCAGAAAAACGGAAAGATACATCATTGGCAGGTGGTGGTTGTGCTGATGGATCACCTGATTGGTGTGTGATGCATCTCTCATTTTTCACATTACCAGCAGAGAGGATTTTTTGGGTTCCTTTTTGTCAGAGGCTAATTTTGCCCTTGAATTCAGGCTTTGTATTACTGAAAGGATTGCTATTTGATATTACAACCTTCAAAAATATCTAGGGTCCGATTGGATCACGGAATTAGCTTTGGAATTGAATTAGATTTCGGATTTGGACCTTATGATTTACAATTTTGCTGATTGGACGATTTATTTGAAATTGGAATTACAATTCATACTCAATTCTATAAAATTAAAAACATACCTTAAGCCCCACAGTCCAATTCTTAAGGCCCAACCTCAAATTTGCAATTCCAAGTCCAAGCCCGTCTCTCGACACTCGACCTGTTGTTCTCCTCTTCCTTCTCTTTTCTGTCTACCTTCTCTATTCTCTTTGATTCAAGAATACCATGGCAGCGCCGATCTTCCGTCTCTCTTCTTTTCTATTCAACCTCTCAATGACAAATCTCACGATGGTGACATATCTAGGGTTTACACAGTAAGGGCAGAAATATTGACGACGACAACAACGCTAAAGTTCTAGGTTTGATTTCTGTGCTTTAAACCTTAATTTTCTGTATGTGTGTGCCTGTGTGGGTATCTATGAGCAGTGAATGATCCTCCTTTGCTAGCTCACTTTGGGAAAATTACTCATTCTAACATGTTCTCTCTTTGACTACTGAAGAGATGTCCAAGCCAGCAATATACTTCTGGATGATAAATTTGAAGTGCGATTAGGGAGCCTAAGTGAGGTTTGTGCTCAAGAAGGGGATACCCATCAACATAGAATTATCAGGTTGCTGCGTTTGCCACAGTATGTGCTCCTTGACCATGGTCTTGACATATAATTGCAAACTCTATTTTTTACTCTGACGCGAATCATGTCTTTGTATTTACTTAAATAAGAAATCAAGTTCCCAGTAAGTATAAAAAACTTAAATAGTGGCATAGCGATTGATCATAGTGTAATGTACTCTGTTATATAAGATGTTTAAGCTACAAAACCTGCAATGTCAATATGGATAGAAACATGCCATTTCGTATCAATTCAACTATGTATTATATCGCTCTCAAAGCTTGTATTATTTCGCTCTCAAAGTTAGTGGTCTATGGTGAAAGGAGAAATGGAAGCTGAACATATTGTAATGAAATAGACGAAGAGTTCTGAAAGTAAATTAACTTCCTGATCAAAGTGTAAAAATATGACCGGGCGGTTAATAACGAAGAAACTTAACGAGAGCGAAAGAACGGCAAAAGTGAAGCTGACAATAGTTAAAAGAATGAGAAGTTGTTTAGGGATTTGTGATTTTTTTCTGGTCAGATAGAGATGCATGTTGAACAACACAGAATCTATTGTTCTGCTTTCGGGGAACATAGCTTGCTTATCATATTTAAATTGCAAGGTTCTCATTCATGTAGGCTTTCAAAGTCTAAACTGGCAGCCATTTCTACTGTTCAAGGTTTTGTTTGTACCTAGTTCACACCAATGTGGGCGATCATCTTTTGCTAGTTTTAGACTTGGCATGGTTAATTAATTATGAGTGAGCTGGTGTATATCTTTTGCTCCTTCTATGCACGAGTGGCATATGTAGCTTTCTCTAAAAGTGGTCCATCTTGGATTTTCTGGGTAGCTCTTTGTTTGCAACATTTACGAAGTTTGTTTGGTCACCAGTAAGTTCTTATTTTGGTCCGTCCTTCAATCTTTTAGGAATCTTATTGCATCTCTTAAGCTTCATATATCCGTCATCACTCATATGATTGTTTGATCTTACAGTCTCTTTGCTGATTTTTGCATATGGTTGTGTTTCTAACAAGTTTTTATGCTTAGATCACCGAGAAAAACGGTGAAGGCTGTTGCTGTTCTTTGCAGCAATGCGGGTGTGAGTGGAACAATGTACTTCGCCTAAGAATGAGAGGGTAAGTATGGTTCTCAATACAGTTTGTTTGGATCTATGCAAGTGTATAATTTATCTTTTGTGTCAACTGGTTGTAACTTGATGTTCAGGTTCCACTACTGTAACTGGAACTCTCTCAGGCCTTACGCCTGGGCTTCACGGCTTCCACGTTCATGCCTTTGGTGACACAACAAATGGGTGCATGTCAACTGGTAGGAACCAGTCACCAGATCGTTTCTTTGCTCATAGAATATAAGAGTCTTAAGAATACGTTGTTTGTCCTACTTGCAGGACCACATTTCGACCCTGCAGGCAAAGAACACGGTGCTCCTGAAGATGAGATTCGTCATGCTGGTGATCTGGGAAACATTACTGTAGGCGTTAATGGTACGTAGACATGAAATCTTAGTTTCTTTACCATTTCATTGCGTGATACCGACTTCTGTCAACTACATTATAATCATTCTCTTTTTCAGATTTCGAGTTTCAATTGCATCAGAGGTTTTACATTGATACATGTGTATCCTATATTTTGTCTATATGTATAATGCAAAGCATATTCAGCATTTCTTGTTAACTGGCCTTACTTTAAAACCTTTTAATCTAACAACACCAGGTTAATTAGCAATAAATGAATATTCTTGACAAACTTAACCTGCACTATTAAGTGTTTCTTAGGCACTCTGCACCTGAACTTTTCTAGCTCAGACTTCGGTCCCGATCGAATTTTCTCATTGCTTGCTAGTTCAAGAGTTGTCCTGTTATGTTAAAGCTTAGAATGTTAGTAATAGATGTGAGATTCTTAAAAAGAACAAAATCAGAAAGTTGGTTAAGACTTAAGAATGCATCAACCAAGAAGTACATTGGAAAGATGCAAATTAAGGATGAAAAAAGGTGCAAATTCCTTCTAGTACATGCAACTTTCTACATAAAGAACTTCGCAGAAAGAAAAGGGTATTTGAAAAGCTAACCTTTGTGATGAACAACATCATGTGGTGAAAAGGCCTACTTGCTGCAGAAACCCAACTCAGTATGTGCAGAGTAGCTATTAGAAAAGAACACAGCCTTATCTTCATATTCAGCATGCCACCAATGATAATCTTTTTCTCAAAGAGATGGAAAGAGCCAAGTGGTAGAGAGAAAGGGAGAGATTGGAGTTCTGTGAGGGTCACTCAATCTTCAATTGGCAAAACTTATGTTATGCTGGAGGAACGGTGGGCAATTCTTAAAATCGCGTCATTCTTTGATGTAAGAACACAGGTGATATTATGAATGGTAACTTGTTGGTTTATATATATATATATATATATATATATATATATATATATATATATATATATATGTGCGCGTGTGTGTGCTTACATATATAGCATATAACAGGTTACAATCTGATTTCTTTTGTCATTTGTATTTTGTATTTTAGGTTCGAATAATCAATGCATGTTGCATTTTGCACAAATTCATACGAGAGGAGAAAATTGAACAAGAAACAAGATTATTAGTTGAGGTTGATGCAGAATTAGCAGTTGTTCAAATTCCAGATGATACGGGCAATGAGGAAGTGATAAGATCTGTCCAGCTTACGCCTGAATGGACAACATTTAGAGAGAATTTAACAAAGGGCATGTTCGCTGAATATCAAGCTAGGCATAGACGAGGAGTTTGATATAATAGCTAATTACATATCTGAACTGTTATTTCTTTAGCAGCTATTTTGCTATTATTGTATATCTCACGATATCTTACTATTGTATATTAGAAATGTTCTCTCTTTAGGAGCTATTTTTTTGTTGAAACGACGTAATATGTGGTGCATTCTAAGGAGTTATGGTATATTTATGATGGTTGTTAGTTGAATGATTTTTAGCTAGGTATGCGATAGTGTTGACTGATGTTATCTTTGAAGAACAAAAAAATGGACTCATTTTTCTATTTTATACTTAGTCGTCATATGTGCATTTATCTTAATGGACTCATTTTTTTCATTTTGTACATGGTCGTAGTATGTTTATTTTCTTTCCTTTTCTTTTGCTCTTGTTGGGTGGGGTTCCTTGGAGTGGAGTATGATTTGATAAGAAAAACAAACTATTTATCTTTTATTTTTTTGACTTTAACTAATCAATTCTTAATTCAATCATTTGTGCTAACCAAACAATGAAATTACAAATTTTATTCAATTCCAAAGCAATTCTAATTTCATAGGAATTGGAATTGAATTGCAATTCTCAATCCTAATTCCAATTCCATTTGCCAATCGGACCCTAAGAGTTCCTAAATTTGATTAGTTGAGTTGACTGGAGGTGGATGAAGGAAAAGGATTGTGTGTGTGAGTTATGTACTATTAGCCGCAAGCCTTCAACCAGTGAAAAGAAAACGCCAGCAAATGACCGAAACACAACTTATATAATACTATGTTAATTTGACTGTTCAATAGAGATAGGCCCCAAATTCAATTATGCATAGAAGCTACAAACTTATTTTGTTGTCGAATTACTCATCTTTTGAAGAGGCTATTTTTACCCTTTTACATGTTAAGTTGGTGTCGTAATGTTAAATATGTTTTTAATTTTTATTAAACAGCATAATAAGTGATCAGAGAGAATAGCACACGCATCGCGTGTGAACGGCAACTCGTACTATTTATAATGAGAACATGGTTTATATTTTTTGAGTGATACGCTTTTTGTGTTAACAAGTGAGTGTCCGTTACGAGGACAAAAGAAAATAAAATACAATTCCTCACTCTTCTGAAACCTATAATTACCTCACATAATCCCCACTCCTACACTTTATGTTACTGACTTCCTCCTTTATTAGACTATCTTTCTCCCTTTCTCTTTTGCTTCATCCCCATTGCAGATACAAATCGGCAACTAAAGTTAGTTTTCATAGTATAATATTTTTTGGGGCTAATTACACCCATGTCCCTGAGGTTTGGGGGTAATTACACGCGAGGATACAAAGTTTCAAAATGTAACACTTATGTCCGTTGACAAACAGAATACAAAAATACTTAACGGTTTTGACAAAAAGACTTGATTACCCCTGACTTTAAAATAAAATACCCACTCTGCCCCTTTAAACTCTGCCCTCCCATTTTTATCTTTTCTTTTTTTTTGTTCTCTCTCCTTTCTCTCTCAAATTCAATCTTCAAACTCAATCTCTCAGATTCAATCCCACGCCACAGCTTCCCCGCATTCCCACCCCACCTCACCCTGCACCCCTACGCCGGCCCCGCCCCTGCTCTTCCCCCCCCCCCACGTCGCCGCTGTCCCTCCTTTCCCACCATGCCGCAAGATCTGTTTATGCCGCAAGACACCGTGAATCGCCCCTCTCTTTCTCTCTCTCTCATGGCATAAGTCGAAATCACGGTAGGATGCCTTTCCTAGGTTGTTGAATTGATGGTAGGTTTTGGTTGGGGAAGAAAGAAGTGGGTTATGGCAGTGGTGCGGGGTGGTGGGTAACGGCGGTGGTGCTGAGTAGTTGGCTCACGGAAGTTGGGATAGTGGTTCACAATGGTGTGTAGGTATGGTGGGGGGTGGCTACGGGGTAGGGGAGGGTGGCGCAGGGATGTGATGACAATATGTGGTGTTTGCGGTTGTGTCAATCTCTCTGTTTTCTCGGATGGTGGGGTGAGGGGGGCTGCCGGCGGTATGGGGCGGGGGAAGGGGGCTGCCGACGGCGTGTGCAATTCGATTGCACATGCAATCAAATTGCAAATCCAACAATTCAAATGTGTGAGCATGATTTGAAACACTTGAATTGCAAGAGGCGGCGGCATGGTGGAGGGGAGAAGGAAAGAGGCGGCGGTGATAGGGCGGCAGCCCCATTGAAATTCAGAAATGATGATGGTTAGAGAGAGAGAGAGATAAAGTTAGGGTTCAAATTAAATCCAATAAAAAACACAAATTTAAAAAAAAAAAAAGAATTCAAATCTGTAATTTGATTTGGGAAAAAAGAATTAATTTCTATTAGAGAGATCCTAATTTAAAAACCTTGGAGAGAGAGAATTAGGTTTTAAAACACTAATTTGGTGTTAGGTTTAAAACCCTAATTTTGTAGATTAGGGTTTTAAATTTTTATACAGTGTATATGTAAATATTTGGTATAAGGGTAGTATTGACATTTAGAAAATACGCATGGATGACATCAGCAAAAAAATACACTTTTTGGACGGAACCCTTACGAATGGACACGGCTGATACATTTGAAACATGTTTGGTCACGGAATGTTACATTTTGAAACTTTGTGTCATTGATTGTAATTACCCCCTAACCTCAGGGACATAGGTGTAATTAGCCCTATTTTTTGTTTCAACACTCCAACGGTAACGTTCTCTTTAGCTTTGCATTTTTTTGTATATCTATTTTTGCAACTGATATTATTGCTGTGCATATGTTTTTTGTATTTTATCCAGCTCACATTTACCAAATTACTGACTTCTCCATTTTCTTTTATGCATTTCCTCTTCCCCTTCCCTTTCTCTACGTTTCCCCTTCCCATTCCCCGTAGTCGTGGTTGCGATTGCGATTGGTGGTGGTTGGGACTCCGGTGGCGGGGCTTGGGAGTTGTGGGTGGTTGGCTGGCAGTTGGACTTCAGTGATCATGTGATGGAGTTAGAGGCGGAGAGGATGGATCGACGGTGGTGATTGGGTTTGATGATCAATTAGGGTTTTGAATATAGGGTTCAACTAAAGGTATGGTTTTCGATGGTCGTTTGGTGGCCCACGACGTAGGAGGACAGGAGTGGTGGTTGTGCAGCGGCGTACATGGATGCCTGGTGGCGGGACTACTCTGACGTCGGCCGATAGATAGGTGGCCATAACATGATCGGTAAATTGGTGGCCCCAGACCCCACCGGAGATAGTGTATGGCGGAGATCAGGAGCTCCGGCAGACAAATGGGGACTCGGGTGTGCGGCGGTGGAGATGTTGATCGGAGCTCCATCATGGAGGGTGTCCGAGATTGGCGGACTGTTAGGGGGTGCCGAAGATTGGGGCTGGTGCGCGCCCAGACAGAGATAGTAAAAGGGCCTTCTGTTGTTTTGGGGGTGGGATTTTCTTCTGTCAATATGCCTTTAAAATGAGTTAGTGTTTGTAGTGGAACCACAAAGCACAACATTGATCGAGACCTAATCATTTGTAAGCTTCCAGTTTATGGAGAAACAGAGATGCTATCCTAACTTATTTAAACTGTTGGTGCTTTACTTCTGTCGTTAAAATTTGTTAATAACATTTTAGTGTTTTATAGTTGCATTACTATTAAGTTTAAAGCACACTATTTGATGCATTCAATGAAAAGATATAGTTGCATGTTTATATATGCAATGATGTTTGTGCTTACTGATTTGAAAGACATTATGTCTAATATGTAAATCTAAATGTCTACTCTTTTCTTTCTAAGATATTATTGTTTTGGGCTTCTAATAAATGCTGCATAAAAAAATTATTTTTGGATTTACAAAATGAATGATGCATGTGCACGGAAAAAAAAAAATCATCTCTGACTTCTCTCTAAACTCCCATCTCGGTCTTTGATCCTTTGCTTTGGTCCCTTCCAAGTAGATCCTTGGTTGGATCTCCAATTTGGCCGGAATCTTCAAGTTCTTAACCAGATTTTCAATTTTGGCCTGAATTTTAGCTTTTGGGTCTTCGATCTGCCTTTCGAAACTCAACAACTCTTTCAATGCAACTAAAGTGGCCGTCGCTCCCGCCATTTTTTCAACAATGACCTTTCCGCATAAAATTTCAAGATTGTCATTTATTTTGATAGATCTTGGGTCTGATATTCTCGACGAGGTGTTTTTTCAGCTCTTATTTTTCTGATGAGTGTCTTCAATTTGCAATTTGTATGTGGTGAGACTTTTCCTCTTGCTTTTTTGATAGAAGTGCCTGGATTTGGGTTATTTGTTATTTTACGTTGGTTGTTAGGCATTAGGTTTGGTGATGGTTGAGGTTTTGCTTGAAGGCTAAATTTGATGGATGTGATATTGTTTGCCTTGAGACGCTTAGTCACGTCGTGTTGCAACATACTCTGGCGTGAGAGATGCAGGAGGTTGTGGGGTGCGTAGGCATGCTAGGCCTTTACGGGATACGGGATACGTATAAAATACAATGGCTAAATTACGTAAGAGTTCTGGCGTTTGAGGGAAAAGTACATATTCTAACTTCTTCAACAATCAATGAAGACCTAGGGATATCATCAGAATTTTTTTTCGTCTCATGCTTTAAGACTTTCTAGTGCTATTTTAAGTTACAGCTACTCCTACGTAATATACTCATACTTCTAATTAAGCCAAGCATAAATATTATATGCAAGCATGTAGTTTATCTTCATAGCTTGTGCAGTAGAGCGACTCAGTGACAATGATAGTACTTTGAATGTAATAAAGGCATTTGATTCAGAGATTGAATACATTTTGAGGACTGTTTGGATGAGACAAATAATTGGCATGATGTTCTTACCTAACCTAAGATAAATCTATTTACTTAAAGTAAAGGAAGTTGTGAAAATGTTAACTACATGATACTTTGTATTTTGTGCTAGAGAGGATTAATTCATACAATATTATGACTTTTATAGCCAAGCTGCAATCAAGTGGCCTCTGGTCAATCCAATCTGGAGCTGTCATGTGTTCTAGGTGTGTCTGTTTTGTTACTCTATGCACACCAAGCCTCCAGGACAATCCAATCTCTAACTACTAAGTGTACAAGCATGCCGGTAGTACCGTTTAATTCCATTAAGTGAACTAACCTTGCCACTTGTTGGGACTGGATAGGACTTCGTTTTACATTCTCTACTACATTTTCATACAGCCTTGCCATATTTCTTACAACTCCTCTATGGACAACATGAAGCATGTAAAAACCTTAGGCTCTATGGGAATGAGCCATGTTTCTCGTTTACGCTTAGAATATACATGCCTCGTTTAGCCATTACTGGCTTCAAAATAACAGTGTGATTTGACAACCACCAACTTGCCCCCCCCCCCCCCCTCCCCCTCCCCCATTTGCTTTAGGTTGGGTTGGCCTTAAGTAAATACTTGTCCTTAGAATGATTTCTCATGTTTTGATGACGTGGAACAATATTGTGGTGGTTCTCTTCAATCTTTCCCCTGCAACCCCCCCCCCCCCCACCCCCAACTCTCCCACCTCCTTCCCTCCATTCCTTTGCTCTATCTCTTGGCCGTTATCCTTCAACTCGCTAGTTTGTTAAGGTTGTGGTGGGTTTTAGTGTCCTCCATTAAGTGTTTTCTCTCCTATAAGGCTTTCCCACCCTGCCCAATGCTTCCCTTCTTCCTAGCTAGCTGGTTTTTCTCTCCTCCCCATTATATTAGATTTTCTCCCTATTTGTTAAAGAAGTAGTTGTTTGGTGGGATCTAGGTTAGCTGGTTTGATCGGGCATAGGTTGTTTTGACGAGGTTGATGTCTATGGTGGTGGTGGTTGTTTGATTGCTTTTGAGTTGGGTTAAGTATATGTTCGGCATGATAAGTCTCTTTTGGCTCCCGATTCGTAAATCTCTTGTAGTTTCATGATAGTTACAGCTGTTGGCTAACACTTTGTTGACGCGGAGGATCTCTATTTCTAGTCAAGTTATTGCATCAAAAACACGCACTCGTGCAAGGTGAGAGTGTACGCAATCCATGAGGATAAGGGATTGGCCAAGGAAGCAACTAATCCATGATTTAGTTTTCAAACTGTTTGAGAGAAAAAAAAATCGAGGTTAGGTGTCTGCTTTTGGACCCATCAAGGTAAACCTTTCTTTTACTTTTTGCTCTCATTTAGATCCACCGAGCTGTTGGTGTTATATATTACTTGTAAACCTCTTTAGGTTTTAGTATGTTACTATACATTATGTTAAAGTGTAAGATATGTTCTACTTTGGTTTGATTATAATTTTTCTAGAACCTTACAGGTAGCCTTTTTACAAATTTAATCTTTGCGGTCATGTTCGTCTGTTGTAACTTTGTTACATATAACCATGACTTATTATCTGTTCGTATTGACCTAAGGCAACTGAAAAAAACTATGTAACCTTTATTGTGTCATTCTCCTAATTATCAATTCGAATTGACACATTTGAAGAAATAAGTGTTGCATTTGGATCCTTAGCTATTCAAGCAAGGATTTGACGCCGACGGTCGGTAGAAAGCCCACATCTCTGAGAAATAAAAAAAAAAGCGTGAATAATGTCTCATATACTTATTTTTCTTTGTTCTAAATCCTTCCCGAATCTATTTTGTCGCGTGTCATTTTACTCTCTTCCCCGCGCACACAGACATGGGCAAAACTCTTACATGACCCCCGGGGGGGGGGGGGGGGGGACCCCTTAACTTTGGAATTTTTTTATATTTACACAAATGTCATTATCTCGTAATATTAATTAATTAGGATTTCGTTTTGCTGTGTTTTTTACTCTTTACGTCACCGGTCGTCATAGCCTTCTTCTTTCTGTCCAAATTACAACAAAACAAGAATTGATCAAGGTTAGTTTTTTTTTAAAAAAAATTTAATTTTTATAATATGTTAACTTATACGTGACTATTGTACTAGTACAGTTAACAATCACATTATTAATACATTTTATAGAGTAAAAGTTAAGCTTCTTCTTGCAAATGCAAGATTTGTAATTCGTTCTTGACTTATCAAGTTAAATAAATCACTGTGAGAAGCAAAATTAAAGAATTAGTAGTCAAATTGAACAATTCTTTTATGTTAGCCATCAATTTTTTCTTTCTCCCCCCCCCCCCATCCCGGGATTAGAGTTTCTGGATCCAACCCTGTACTCGGATGCATTTTACCCTTCATCGCAACTCATGATAAGTGTGTGGTTTGTGGCACCACCTAGTGAGAGAACTATGGTGGTTATACCATGTTGATACTGATATTTATTTTTCATACAATCCTCGAATAAAAACTAGAAAAGTAAAAGAAACAAATCTAAGTCCCGCCCCATTTGGCCAGTAACGCCATGCAACATGCTCCCACGAGAAGCATAAGATTGGCACCGAGTTGGATTCTGAAATTGCTTTGCAGCTTAGGGTTCATGAAATCAGCTGCAAGAAGATCAACAAGTGCCATGTAAATTAGAATTCCCGCCGATGTTGAATTAAGTGCCCCTTCAACAAAGAGAGCTGTTGGACTGTGCTCCTTGTAGGTTTTTGATATGGCAATGCCTGTTGATATCCCAACTGGAGTGGTAAGCGAAAAGAATAGCACCATTATTATGACTGCTCGGGACTTAAATTTTGCCTGTACAAGTCACAATTTTCAGGAAAAAAAAAACAAGGGAGAAAGTCATTCAACCATAATAATCATGATGGCTATAAGAAGAAACGACCATATGAGAAGCTTTTGCATAATTGGCCCTAAGAAATGAGCATTAGATGCATAATTGACCTATTTAAGGGTCATGCATATCCTCAGCAACCAAGAATTAAGTTTGACACAAAGGTCTGGCAACATGTTAGTGCCTCTTCTCACTTTGCATCCAAATCATTGACGAAGCAGGATTTAATGTGTCCAAAACTAAAGCAAAGCCATTATAATGCCATTAATACAAGAAAATAAAATTTGAAAATGAGCTATCTTTTGAAAATAAAATGCCATTAATTTTTTTTCGATTTTGTTAGTTTTTATGATCTCTGTCAAGTCTCATCAAACCACAATATGCCTGATAAAGCCTAGACGTGACCCGCAGGTAGACCCAACTGATCAAGGTCAAAAAATTGGATACGCGCATTTATTTTGTCTACCTATAAATTTTTTGGTAATTTTTACTCATACCCGCACCAGGCAAGTAAGAGCGGCCAGGCATGAACATACACCATACACGCGGGTAATTATACATAGGGTTTTAACTTTCAATCTCAGTCATTTTTTCGTTTTACTCTGTCTCAGAAGAGCTCCAAGTCTGCTTTTGTGTGTGCTCGTGTGCCGGTGTTTTTGTGTCTCTTGTCTTTTTAATGTGTGAGTGTGCATACTATGTGTGCGTCTGTATGTGCACGTGCTTGTGTGTTGTTTGTTCTATGTCAGTGAGTGTGTGTGTGCGCGCAGGCTTGTGTGTTATTTGTTCTATGTGTGAGTGTAAGTGTGAGTGTGAGTGTGTGTGTGAGAGAGAGAGAGAGAGAGAGAGTGAGTGAGTGTGTGTGTGTGTGTGAGAGAGAGAGAGAGAGAGAGAGAGAGAGAGAGAGAGAGAGAGTTGTTTATTATGCATGTGTGACTATGAATGTTCAAACTTTTGCCGGCGCGATTGGTTGCTGCCGGAGCGACTGGAGGCGATTGCTGGCTGAATATGAATCATGAGGACGATGAAAGGGACTCCATTAGTGTTGTTGGTGTTGGTTAAGAGAGAGTCAGCTTATTCTCGCTTATTTGTTAATGTGCCACTAAAAAGTTAGATACATATACGGTTAAATGGGCATCCATTTACAACCCACTTAAACTCACAATTAATGGCCCTGCTGCCATTATGATTGAGAGATCCAAAAAAAAAAAAAAGGGCCCCACGAGCTTATAGGCTTGTGCTGCATTCTAAGTATTCTATAAAATTAAACTTACTTTTTACTGCTAAAAAAATCATTATTAGACTCCTTGGTCCTCCTTTCCTTTTCTAGTTAGGGGTTGGGGACCAGGGCAGCACAGTGATTATGTTGACATCCGCAGTGCATATGTTGACATCAGTGCACCAGGGATATATGATAAGTTATAAATATTTCTTAGGACAAACTTTGACTGCTATCTCAGTTGTAAGAATCTTTCTAACTCCGTATATAGTGATAATTAATAGTCACTAAATGTTTCTAGTGATTTTCTGGTAACACTTTTAGCGACAACTCTTAAAAGCATTTTTTAGCGTCACTAAATAAAAGTCACTAGAAAGATTTAGTAACTATTAATTGTCACTACATGGGGATAGGAGGAAGATTCCTTCTACCCGGGTAGCGGCCAAATTTTTTCATTTTTCTTATGTCCTGAACTAGAGGAAAGTAGCTATTATTCCATTTTATTTAACCTATTAATGGAGAAGTGGGAATATAATTAATTCTGAAATATATACACTTAGTAAAAAAAAATAATATTTACCCCCACCCAGCTCCTTTTTTAGAAAAAAAGTAAAGTGCAAATGATATTAAGTACGCTGATCTTATTCATCAGATATAATACCGACTAAAGAGATGCATTTCTTAGTTGTTACCGTGTCACGACCGAAATATTATACAGTCACTTTACGCACCAAGTGCGTAGATAATTACTCCTTGTTGAACCACTTTTGGGACCATCCTGGTCCAAGGCTTTTACGGGACCGCAGACTCAAAATTCAAGCGATAAGAGGACCATCAATTGATCTTCCTTTACTTCGAAAATGCCACTCCCTCTACACCATCAATAATAAAAGAAAACATTCTCATATATAGCCCAGAGATTGGACGACAAATGCACCCCATACGTATATGGAAAAACAAAGTCCAAAAAATTTGCTTATTAATAATAATAATAATAATAAAAAGCATATCTATTTATGTATGCATACATATAGTGTTGTGCGAAATAAACTTTGTTGGCCAGTTGTCTCCTAGCCAAACTTTGAAGCAGATAATGAACTTATGTTACAACTTTTTGCTTTTTACATGTAGTAGTTCCCATTTTCTCGAGGAAGAAAACTCAAAATTTTGTATGAAATATGAAGCTTTGTCTATCTTAGGTTAATGAACATTTATGTTGATATTGAATCTTATTCACCTTATCTAGGATTTCTGGCCTCATCGCTAAACATTTGAGTCTTGTTTTGTCAACTTTTTACTACACAACAACTGAAATACATTTTCTTTTAAGTTATACTCTCTCTGTCTCACATAAATTGGTCATATATTTCTTTAGGTTGTCTCATAAAAATTGACCAATTCCAAATTAAGAAAGATTCTGTAAGTATTTTTACATATTTACTCTTTTTATATTTTTTAATTCTATTTTTCTCTCTACATTTTACTTTTTACCAACTCATTTTTCTCTCTCCAGACCCACCTTCTTACACTTTTTTATTTTATTTCTCTCTTCACATTTAACATTTCACAAACTAATTTTCTCTCTCCTGACCCACCCTCTTGCCCCTCTACTAAAGGATAAAATAAGAAATATATAATATATATATATATATATATATATATATATATATATATATATATAACTTAAATCCTTAATATATATGTAAAGTCAAACTGAGCAATTTATGTGAGACCGAAAGAATATATGTTATACAGCTACGATGTGATGTGATTGTATCACGTACTTTAATAATTGGTAATGTTGTTGCCGTGTCCTGTTTAGCCTTCTCATTTATCCCAAGAGAAAAGAGACAGTGGTAAGAGAATATATTCAACATGCAGCAACCAGCATAAACGAACTAGATGGAGACCCAAAACTTACCTGTGATATCACACGATTTCGAATAAGATCCGATGAATTGGATCTCTCAATCATAATGGCAGCAGGGCCATGAACATGGCCGCCTTCATTAGCTACACCATGACTATCCTCCTCGTCACCATTCACTGGCAGAGCTTTTCTCAACTCTGCTCTCCTATGGTAGCCAGTGGCAAAGCTTTCCATCATCAGAGTCCCAATGGCAGCCATCATAGCGATGAACCCAGACAAGGGAAAGTCCCCCCACGAATTTTCACCAATACAATGTTGAGAATTTGAGGGAATCGGAATCACTAAATGAAGATTTTGAGGCGCGTGATCGCTTTCTTTAAGGCTTTATTTGTCCCCACTCAAAAATGAGTTTGTTGATGGGTTAGTGACAAATAATCCTCCAGGATACAACAAAGTCAGTAGGAATCTGCAAACAGCAAAATCGAAAATTCCTCTTGGAATTCTCTTTAAAGTAATGTACGTTTTGGCTATAGAAATTTTGCAGAAAGAAAAGTATCACGAAGTAATAGAAATGAAGTGCAGCAACTCCCAAAGAGTAATTTCCAAAATGTATGAATAATCTGAAACAAAGGCGTACGTTAAGTTCACTAAGATTGGACCCGCAAGTGCTTTTAGGATTGGGAATACTGGATTTGCAACGTGAACCAATTTTTTCTTTTTCTAGATTAGTGTATTACGTACAAGACAAGAGCACAAGCTCAGCTAATAACTAGCTATACAAGCCTACGGCCGCTATGGTCCAATCAAGCTGAGCTATGCATAAACACATTTTTTTTTTTTGTGAGAAATATATACCATTAAGAAAATTGATACAAGATTCGAACATAATTATATGGCAATTGAGCTTGCACAAACTAAGGGCAAACAACCTGAGAAAATAAAAGCAAACAAAAGGACAGCCTCATACTACATAGGCGATAAACAAAAACAAAAGACTACATGATGGAGTCGTAAAAAATGGGAGGGAGTTCTGAATCAGCATGAGCATCTCGAGCCAAATGAAACATCAGCCTAAACACTGTCAAACCATTTCAATATTTACACAGAAGTCCAGCCTTGTCACATGTCACCTGGGCATCTCTCACCAAATGGATTTCATAAAGCGTCCCACGTAGTAATTAGCTTACACGTGTTGCCATCCTCGTATACAGCGGCACAAACCAGACAACTACTAGCGACCAACAGTCCCACCGTCCCACCGATTGCTTCTTTACGCCAAAAGTATCACAACATTTAACGGTTGCAATTAAGCAAAAATTCATTGAAAATCAGAGCAAATTTCAAAATGGCCTTAACGTTCTTTTTCGGCCAAAACAAAAGTGGTATAACATACTCGCAAAAAGAAGAATGCATCAAGTACTAGTCAATGTCACTAAGGCATGTCGTCATATTAACTGAGGGCTTAGGTATTCAGACGTTAGAGATCTAGTATCAACTTGCTGCTTTAATAGATTAAAATGGTGCGTAAAAATAGTATTCCGAAGTAACTAATAGAGGGAATAAAGAGGAGGGTGAAAATGTTTAGAATCAGTTGATGCAAGGAAATTGCCAAGACCAGAACAATGAAATTTAAAAAAATTACTACACCTCTGATGATAAACATTAGAGGACCGAATATCCTGCAACATCCGTTGAGATTTACAAAGGATGAGATTATAATGAAAGGGTTGATTATGAAAAAGAAACTCAATACGACCAAGCCAAGCATTCCAAAGTAAGAGACTAGTCTAGATAATGCATCCAAAATTAAAAAAAAAATTATGAAAATTATGTTTTGATAAGCAACTACAAAACCAATCATGAGTTGAATCAAAACCTAAATCATGAGAACTTTGGGAAGCAATGGATGCAACCATATGTCTTTCTCGCGAGAGCATTCAAAAAGTAAATATTCATGGGTTTCAGAAACATTTTGGCGGAGAGGACAAGAGTCATGTGAGCAACATTTCCTCTTTAGAAGTTCAGAACGAAGAGCAAGCCGGTTATGAAGAAATTGCCAAAACAAAGTATTTAATTTTCTCATGAATAGGCAATTCCACACACGATGCCAAAGAAAAAGTAAATGTTCATGGGTTTCAGAAACATTTTGGCAGAGACGACAAGAGTCATGTGAGCATCATTTCCTCTTTAGAAGTTCAAAACGAAGAGCAAGCCAGTTATGAAGAAATTGCCAAAAAAACGTATTTAATTTTCTCAGGAATAAGCAATTTCCACAGACGATGCCAAAGATGAGAGGAAACTTGATCATTGAAAGAACGAGAGATTTCAGAACGATCGATAAGAAATTAATAGGTAGTTCACTATAAGGAATAAGGCTTTTAGCGACGGAAGTCCAGTCGCTAAAAGTCCCTCATATAAAAGGCCGTTACTAAAAGTTTTGCGACGGAATTATAAAATCCGTCGTCTAATATAGAACGTTTGGCGATGGATTTATTTTTAAATTAGCGACAGAATATCCGTCGCTAATTCTATTTTAATTTATTTTTTGTTTTGAGGAAATTAGCAACGGGATAAAATTTTTAGCGACGGAATTAATCCGTCCCTAAAAGTCATTTTTTATTTTTAATGCCCAAACCTGTAATAAAAAAACTCAAACCAATTAGGTCCCATCCTCCGTCAACAATCTCAATATTTCAAACGCACGATTAATAATATAAAATCATCTATCAATAATCACAACTATTAAATGCACAATTAACAACCTAAAATTATCAAACAAATAGTCTATGTTCAAATAACACAAATTTGTTCAAAATGTAGATATCCGATGCGATCAATTTAAAATATTGTCTAATTACAGCTCAGAATTCAACATTGAAGAAAAGGTTTTTCATAAGTGCTTTGATCAAACATCAACACTTGAAAACTCATTTGCCCCATGTGTTCAAAGATTACAAAGTCTTCTAGATGGAGGTCATGCTGCTGCACGAATTCATTCCAACCCTCTTCGAAGCAAAGTTCCTCTTGGCCAAGCTTCTTCTTCAAATCTCAATATGGTAAGCAATCTGCAAAATGCTACCGGTATGGCTTAACATATTCATAATACAGTAAGACATGTAAGTTTTTAACTAAAGATAAAACTTTTAACACACATGAAAACACAGAGAAAGCGGGATGGCATATAAGTTCTATATGAAAACCAGGTATAATGACCTTGAAGAAGTGCCTACCAACTGAAACGTCCATGTTCACCGAAGCAGTAGCCATTTAACCTACTTTAACATGAAAAACCAATTGAGCATTATTCAATTGATGAGCATCAATTTCATGGCTGAATTAAATCTATTAAATGTCACACTGTATAAGACCTTTAAGCTTTTAATAACTAAATTATGTTAAAGTGATGCACATAAAACAAACACAGATAACACAACTAGCACATAGATCTTTCGAAGTAACTAGCTTTTCTATAAAAGTACTATCAAGTGTCATTGTTTTCTACATTTTTTGCCATCAACCGAGCGAAAACAACTTTTAGCGGCAGTTTTAAATTAAACAACACTACATAGTAGTAAGAGAACCAAAATCAGAAGTTTGCTTGCCATTGATCGATAAAAGGAGATAAGATTAGAACATGCTTGTTACAAGTATCTTTGTGCAGCGAGAAGGCAATTAAACCTCGTGAACTAAGCCCGGGCATAAGTCATGACCTCTGTAGTGCCCTTACTGTAAGATCATATTAGAAGCATGTATATCTTGAGTCAACAATCTCATTCGAGGCAATAGGCATAATGTGTACCGACGAACACCGTCAATTGAATGCATTGTACGTGTCCGTGTGATCTAACAGGTATCTCAATCCAATTGGGTCCCATCCTCCGTTAACAATCTCAATTCTCAATTCTCAAATGCTCAATGCAAAAAAAATTAATAAAAATCATACATTCAATCCAATTCTCCTTTGGCTTTCTCAGGTTTGTTTTCCAAAGGACAAACCCCATACATTATCGTGGGGTGTCTCTATCATTTTTTCTTGCCATTTCATGAGAATAGCATCAAATCAGAAACATTCTAAACCAATCTGCATCAAGTGTACGTATATTTAAATCATCTTTATGCATGCCAAGCGAAAATGAAAAAAGGGGTTAAGTTATGTGAATACAGCGAACCATAAAAGCGTTTGTGCTCTCGGCCACTCTTCCTTTAGTGAGCATTACTCTGACTAAAACAAGTGGCGTTCCTTGAAAATAATCGTTAGGTCATAGATAGAAAGTAAACATCATTTCCAACTCTTAAGATACTACTCATTTTTTCATTTTTTGCTAAAATACATGTTGTGTGTTATGTGACTATTGTTAAAATATATATATGTCCTGCCTATTGAATTATAGGCTGATCCTTCTGAAGCTACTCATCCACTTCTCTTCTTTCTTATATTTCCCCTATTTCTCAAATGGCAACCTTATTTGTTGGGTTCTCTGCAGCTACTTCTATGCCAATTGTCTCTTCTCCTTCTCTAACTGGTGTTACATATCTTCATCAAGTTCTGCAAGAATCTCTTCCATTTTTGCTACATCACTCACTGCTTTTATTCCAACACCCCACTTCACAACTTCGTTTGGTTCCTTTTCTTCCAACATACCTTTTCACCCAAATGTAGGCCATCCCTTTCTTCCTCTCCAACATTTTTCAGCTATCTATGCCCAACCACAGCTCTTTACTTCACCCCTTCAAGGGTATACTCTACCCAATACTTCTATGACAAAAAACCCCGCCACCATGTCAATTCCCGACATGCCAATCTCAGGGACAACATATACTTCCACCCTGTTGTCATCATCTTTCCATAATCTCCTTCATTTTAATCTCCTTTACTGCTAAGTGTATCAAATATTAATTCTACCAATTACTTATTGTGGTAAACATTTTCTTTCTATCTTAGTAAGCAATGATCTCATGGGTTTTATCGATGGTTCTTTCTCATGCCCCAAAAATTTGTTCTTGATGCTGAAGGGCAACTTATTGGGAATCCTGCCCATGGCACATGGATTCGAAACTGATCAGGTTAATCGATCAAAAGCGACGACTACTGCATATTCATTGGTCATCCAAGAGTGAGACTTCAACTGCATTTCTTTAGCCAATTCATACTCTCATTCAAAGGGCATTGGTTAAAATCGTGATAATTGTAGTAAGGCTGGTGGTCACAGATGTGGTAACCGCTGTTAGGTTAGTGGTCAAGGTCGTGGTAAACAAGGACGTAGAGATGATGGTTCTCCTTACCAATTTAACATTAATACTACAATAGGCACCCATATTCAATTCTAGAGCCATCCCTTTCACTGGACTCTACATAATTTTGAATTGTTCCAGCAACACCAACATAACATAAAAAAAAGAAGTCAAAATCATCAGCTAAATAGTTCTATGGCATCAATCGAAGATTAGGTTGCATCATATAGTTGAATAGATTGCCAATCAGATAAAGGAAATGAAATTGCAAGATGATCCGCAATCGCTATAAAAAAAAGACGTGATGAAGCTTTCTTCTTGTTTATATTTCAGTAGAGTGGCAAGAGCTTGTAACCTAGCGGCATTCATCCAATGCTGACTTTTAGGCATAGCACCACTGGTTAGCTCGTCTGCTGGCTCGTTAAACCCAAGGGCATTCATCCAATACTGGCATTTTTTTATTTTTTATTATCTATTTCTAAACCAAATTTCTCAACATTTTCTACTGACTTTAGTTTGCCCTAGAATGCAATTTTATTTGAGTTTCATCGTTGTTATGCGGATAATGTTGCACAAGAATTGACTAAATAAGACTAAACAGAACTTACCTTATGGCACAATAGCCGGTGGCAATGGAGGGCGGCGGCATCGACGATGGTGGCAGTCTTTTCAAGAAGCGACAGTGGAGGGAAGGGTCACCGTGGAGGGAAATTGCCGGTGGTGGGTTACCGTGGAGGGGGATCACTGGAGGGGGGTCACCGTGGAGGTTGGTCGGGAAAATTTCCATGCGTAGAGTGAATTCTTCATCATCCTACAGATTAGGTGACAAATCCAAGGAGGAATCAGTAGGACTAATGTCCCGAAGAACCAACTGGAGAAGATGAGTCCTGTAAAAATTTACGAAGGTCTAAAACTGATAAGGAATTATCATCCCTAAGATTAGGATTTGCCAAATCACGATCGGAATTTCATTGATGCGAACCCAGAAGTCCATGGTAGAGAAATTGAGATGAGAAAGGCATTTGTAAAGGGTCCAATGAAGCAACAAAAGAAGAGCACCATGGATAGTCCATGGACCTTCCAAGAGCAAACACTCCAAATCAATGGTATTAGTAAAGTGGAAAACAAAGAACTCACTAAGGGATTCCACTTCCACGGAACCTCTTAACTACCGGTAGTGATTCACAACATGTTGGATTGTATTCCTACTAAGGTATTTTCCCAACGCCTAAGCTGGGTATGAAGCTGATTAGGATCAACCAATACAGGTGGCCACACCTTTCTAGGATAAGTTCTTTTTCCATATTAGAAGATTCTGAACTGGAGGAACCCATCTTCCTCAGGTGAAGGACCAACAAAGGAGGAGACTTTGAAGACGAAGTCTATATATATATATATGTGTGTGTGTGTGCGTGTGTGTGTGCATAAACATAGTTATGTTTTACACATCGTAGTGATCCTTTTGTTTAGAAGGCATGGACTCTCGGCTAACATTCTCCTTGATCCTTATGCGAGTTTTACACATCGTAGTGATCCTTTTGTTTTCATTCTTCTTATACTACACAAAATCATAGCCTACCTTTACACATGTACTTCAAAGCTTGACTAAACACCAGTGGTTGGCAAACTTCATCTCAAGAACAAGCTTTATACCTTTTTCCCCACCCAAACTATTTTCTTATTAAATATTGGATATTTGGGTATATATCCTTCACTATCATCAGACCCTGGCACACTTCTAACTCATCAGTGTCCCCCAATTCAAGTACCATCCTATCAATCCTCACATCCATATTAGCCTTCTTAATACTCTCACTTTTAGGCCCATTGAATAGACCATCATCTTGAGCCCCCTCTTTAATCTTCCATGAAGCTCATGCGGATCATGCTCTTCATCTTCATCACCATCACTATTCCAACCACCATTTGTATCCTGTTTTTCTACTAGCCAACCATCTTCAACACCAGCACCTTCAACACCTATATTTGTATCATCCTCATGATCTATAACCTTTTCATTTGTATCCTCATCTACATAAGCTGTATCTGTCCCTTTATTCACAGCCTCTGCATTTACACCCTTATCTATAAAATTTGAATTCGTCCCTTTACCTCCATTGCCTCTATTTAGCTACGCATCTACAATATCTGCATTAAACACTCATCTTCATCTTCACCATTCACCTTTTCATCTACAGTCACAACCTCAACTACAGAAGCATTAGCTTGTTAACATCCTCATCCCGGAAAGCCATGTTATCATCCTCATCACCATTTTTATGTTTTATCAATCTAAGTAAAACTTGACCATCCTCTGCAATAACTTGCAGAAGACCCACTCTTTCAGCATATATGTGGTGGTAATGTGATGTGATATTTAATCAAGTTAGTCAAACCCTTGTTATCTCAAAATAACTTGACTGATCAAAACAAAACCCCAAGTGTTACATACGACTAGAACTAGGTAGCTCTCACTACAAGAAAAACAGTATTTAGCGACGGTTTTTTAGCGACGGACCAATTTCCATCGCTAAAAAGTACTTTTAGCGACAGATTTACCGTCGATAAAAGTCCGTTGCTAAAGATATTTACTGACGAAATTTTTTGTCGGTAAATAACTTCAGCGACGGATTTTTACCGACGGTAAATCCGTCGCTAATTTGAATTTGAAAAATTCTTCCTTTTTTGAAAAACTTCTTTTTTTGGAAAATAATTTTTAAATTACTTTTAGCGACGGACTTTTAACGACGGATTTATTCCATCGGTAAAAGCCCACCCTTAAAATTTTTTAATAACTTTTAGCGACGGACTTTTAACGACGGCCAAAATCCGTCACTAAAAGTTACTTAAATGAACACAAACCCTAGTTTTCCCGGCCACTGTACAGCCTTCTCTTCCGATTTTCTATCTGCCTCTCTCTCTTCTCTCTACAGCACCCCTTGCCTCACCCCCTTGCCACCCCTGCCACCACAGCTCCGCCGACGTCAGCAACTAGGCACGCCCCGCCGGCGTAACAGTGCCCTGCTACAGCCCCACGCGCCTCTGTCCCGCCGATCTCCACTATCACCGGCCACCGCATGGTGGCTATTTTGACCGTGAAAACAAGGTAATTTTTCAAATCCAATGTTTTATTCTTAATTCCTTGAACCCTTTCTTTCTTTTTTTTTCAATTTAGAATTTAGAAATAGGGTTTGGTTTACAATTTGCAATCGGGAATTGCAAATTAGCAATTGCTGCTAGCAGGTTTTTTAGCTTCAGATTGAGATTTTGAATTTTCTTTCAGATTGCAACGGCTGCTTGTGGTGGCAATTCGTTGGGAATTTGGAATGGTGGATCTTTATGCCCTCCTGCGGGTTACCTATATGGACAGATTTTCTGAATTATCACTTATCCGAACAATAGAAAATATTAACACGCAGATACCCTGCATGTTCACTTGCAGCAAAGAAGCATATAGCTTCTACCATCAGTATCTTGGATACGAAGGATGTGGTGAGCATCTGTACTTTGTCCATTCTGTCTCCAAACTTAAAAAATTTAAAGTTCATAAACATTGGTGCTTGAACTGTACATTGTATCCCAGGTTCATGGCAGTACATTTAAGTCAATGCTTGCAAGTCGTGAGAACTTTTTCCAGTCAAGTTCAGATACATGGCTCTTATCAAAATTTGAACGTAATCGTGGATTTATTATTTATTTTTTTGTGGTGTAGATTGTTAAATTTTGCCCACTTTTTGCTGGTGTAGGGGATGTCAAGTGTCATAAGTCCCTTGTCCAAAGTTTAATTAAAGAGGAGGTAGTTCTCAGGAGGACGTTATACAAGAAAACAGAAAAATAAGCGATTTTTGGTGGCTCACGTGCTTTACTAATTCGATAGTTTTGATGTAGAATGCTTCAATAGTTGATTATGACTTGCGTGAAGGCCTATGGAGATAAGTAGCAAGAAGTTGGTTGGTAGATTTAGAGAAGTCATCCAAGTTCCTAAAAGGGTAAGTTATCGTATGCTTATGCTACTCGAAAGCTATTTAGAGGAGTTGCTAACGTTTAATTCCTCACATGCATATTAGTGCGAATATTGTGTTGCTCCTTTTTCAAATGAATTAGATACATAATCTAAACATTTGGTGAGGTGTCTGACTTTATAACCTTTAAGGCCTTTGGTTTATGATATTGTTTAGTAATTGATTGGCTGTTGGAGTCGTATATTTTGCCCAAGTTCAAAATTTTGTGAGTAGCGATTGGGGTGTGTGAGTGCTTATAGTCAAGACAGTTGAATAATTAAGACACTTTCGAAGTAAAGTTTGTGCTTAATTCTACTACAACTAGGAAGTTTGTTGTTTGTTTGGTTGGATTGGGATGTTAAACTTGTGATAACTGAGTTTGGGGTGACACTTGTTGTTCATTATACTCAATATTTCTGGTTAGAATCGAATTGTCTTATCTTCTTACCAAGTAAAATTACTCATGGAATGAGTTGTTGTTTACCTATTTAAGCTTATGTATTGAGTTGTTGTGATGTACTTAGATGTTTTATTTCACTAAGTTCAGATGGCACGTGACCCTCGTTTTGAGTCATTATGCGGCAAACTCGATCCTGACTGGTGAGTCTGTGTCTCTGTCTCTCTCTTGCTCCCTCTCTCTTTATACATTGACATGCATATGTGATCGTATATTTAATATGTTCTGTATACATGCATGTAGTGGGTGCGTAAGTATACTGTGCTCATTTATTTTCTCTTTGATAGCGTATACTTTAACTTAGTTTCTGATATACTGTTTTGCGGGTGCAATTTTCTCTTTGAGCATCAGAGTTGAAACTTCTTCTGCGAACTACCTCCTCTGGGGTAAAAGAGACCAAGCAGAAGATCCTCTGAAGAATAATTCCACACCTTATTTGTCAAATTAGTTTTTCCTTTTTTGTATGTAATGATAAAAATTGACTGCAAATATTCGAAAATAAGATGCTAGTATTAAAAAGGTAAACTGGACAAACAAAAAACAGAGAAAAAGTCTAGCTAGACAATGGTTGTAGTGGTGGGCTGCAACCATGGTTGGATTAGAGAGCAATATCTAGTATTGGGGATAATCCTCTTTCAATTGTTTTGACAATTTTTTCCTATAATTTTTGTGCTTTAAATTTTGGACTATTTAAAGAAGGCTGGAGAAGGAACTGAAAATAAGACTCTAGTACAAGCAGAACACCAAAGAATATTGGTTAGTTTCACTTACTATGTTGTATCGATTTGGCTTCCATTCAGTAAATACAAAAGCCGGTGGAACAGTTGCTATGCATTGGTTAACTGACCAGTGCATAGCTTCGGTTTACATGGTACTCCTGTAACTATGGTTCGATTAAAGAGCAATATCTAGTATTTGGGATAATCCTCTCATATCTGGGGCTTCTAGCAACAAGATGATGTCACACGATGAGTGACATCTACCAGCAGCAGCCAAGGCATATTGGTGGTAAATTAAGGGCCACTGACTCTTCACTTGAAATGGTTATGAGAATTATCCACATAAAAACGAAATTAGACTTCCGTATCCATTCTTTGTTTGTTACCCGGAACTGTAGAGAAAATGGACAGTCTTCAGATTTATGCAGTATGGCAATTTTTTTTCGGTTGTCGATTTTTTACAACTTTTAGCAGGGATTGCTTACACTGTTATAGTCATTATGGCCTTTTAGATGTCACTTAGCAAGTCCCTCAAGCATCTGTATCTTGATGTGTGTTTGTAGATTCAAGAGGAAATATAACTTCATTTATGAGAATGAACTTCCTGAGAAATAGCCTCATGATTTCCATTTTGCATTTCAAATCTGTTCTTTGGATAAAAATATAGTTTCACCTTGTAATTACGAAAATTGCGTGAGCTCTTGTGGGTGGAAGTTCGTTAAAAAGAGTGGTTGATTATCAAATCAATGTGGTTCCTTTTATACCTGAGTTATAAGCCTTAATGTGGATTGTATGATGTGGTATATTATTTTTTACCTGAGTTATAAACTTTAATGATATTTTTTTTTGTGTGCAGGCTTCTAAGCAAATCCTTGGTTTATAATTTTTTTAGTTTCAATGTAACTTGTATTTTTCTTAAGATTGTTTGATGTGATATATTATACATTATATTCAGTGAACATATGACTTAAATCTTATTTGTTTTACTTGGAATTTGGTAAAGATGAATGCTAGTTTAAATAATTCAATTATTGTTGGATTAGTTGATAAGAAGTAATTGTCTAAAACAGATTTAGCATTTTAAAAATTAATAAAAATAGAAAAAACAGCCTTTTGGGTTTAAGCGACGGAATTTCCGTCGCTAAAGTCCTTCTACAAAATGGTAAATATTTTTAGAGACAAACTTTTAGCAACGAAATTGTGTCATTAAAAATCTATTGGTAAATGATCTAAAGAGACTTTTAGCGACGGAATTAATGTCGCTAAATACTTTTGTGAGCACTTTTAGCAACGGAAATTCCGTCGCTAAAAGATTTTTCATTCAAAAATTAAAAATTAGCAAAAATATAGAAATTACCTTTAGCGACGGAATTTTCCGTCAGTAAAAGTACAAATTTTGCCGACGGATTACCAAAATCCGTCGCTAATCTTTTAGTAACGGGGTTTTTAACAACGGACTTTTAGCGACGGACAGTCCGTCGCTAAAAGTCTTTACCAACGGATTATCCACTTTTAGTGACGGAATTGTCCGTCGCTTAAAGTGAATTTTCTTGTAGTGTCTATATCACTTATAATCACAATTACCCAAGTGTTCTACTATACCACTAGCTGTTAGATAATTGGGTGCCTAGGAAAATAAGCCCCATTAGGGATTTCAAAAACAACTGCAATACATAAAATACTAACCCACTATTGCAAAATAATTAATTACATAAATTAGTTTTAAATATGACAGACTTTTTTTTCTAATAAAGCATCCAATAATCCACCCAAGTTCAAGAAAGATTATTAAACTCGTCTTTATTACCAAAATAACCATAAACAAAATCTAACAAAAATGTTGAGCACCAATATGGTACCCTACCATTTGTAAAGTACAAAGTTTAAGAGTATCTCAACTTATACATGCAAGGCTGTGTGATTCTTGAATGAAGAACACAAAATCCTTAAATTCATAAGTGAAAGCCTAGAAAAGAGAATCCGTTAATTCAAGAACTGAAATGTAAATCTAAGATTGAATAAAATTCGAAACAAAGACCCTAATTCTTGCTGCTGGAAGTTTCTTGCGAGGAACCAGTGCAAGGAATTATTACCCATAAGATAGAAAAAGAGTCACCTTTGTTAGGGTTCTGGGGGGAGGGCAGGGAACTTTTTTGGTGCTTAAGCTAGAGCACAGCTACAGAAGAAACTCAGAATAAGGTAGAAAAATTGGTGTTCACATACCTAGAGATATCCCCTTTACATACTAGAACCTAGTAGAATTAGGACTAATGACTGGGCTTGGCCCAAGCCCTTATCCTTGGGGATCAAGATAGAGCCCTCTCGAAACCCTAATTCCAGATAAGGTAATTACTTAGCATGTAATTAGACATCCAACAATGATTGACACTAATTTTTAGCTATCTCACTAATGATTGGAACCAAAGGAACCCTTAATATCATTTGCATTTAAAAACCCTAAAAAGAACCTCTAAGTGCACGATTCCAGTATGAGGATCAAAATAGTGTTGTCATTTTCTCATTAATCATCTTCAGTCTTTGCTCTCTTATGTTTGGTCTTGGATCTTCAATTTGCAAAGAGTCTATAGAGAAAATGGAAAGGGGAGAAAGGGAGTTTGAGTTGTGATGAATAAAAAAGGTCAAAATTGTTTTGGGAGAAAATGATGTGTAATGCTTAGGACATTTACGAAATTTCCACATATTTTAGTATGCGTAATACGTTTAACACACATTTTTTAAAATATTTTTTTATCCAGATGCTCGTAGCTCGGAGCTCTTAGTTCGTAGCTCGTACACAGAAAGTCAGTCATTCAGGAAGGACCGCTGAATTTGTCCACCACGTATCCAATCTTTGATCCAATAGTGGATTGAAAAAGGGGGGAAGAATGTTTTCTCCTTTCTAGATACCTCTGGTAAGGAAACTACCTCAAAGCCAAAGCCAGTTCAAACCTTATGTCTTGGATTCAAAAATGTTGTATAGTAGCAGACTTGATGATTTATAACAATTTTCTACCGTTTGATGGGGGCAAAGAAAACCCAGTTACGTCTAAAGAACTATAAGCTTCTTAAGGAAGGCAAATAAAAGGCCAAATTACACATTAGTGAAAAGGTAAATAGCACTTAACCCCCTGAGGTTTATACTCGATTCTCACATAAGACCTTGGGTTTTTAAATTTTGACAGCTAACACCTCAGAGTTGAGGATTTATTCCAATCGGACCCAAATCCATTTTTCCGTTTAAAAAATGGTGGATGTCCATCACCTAAAGGGGAAATTTTGGCAACACACATTTATTGGTCTATCTCTCTATCTCTCTCTCTGGTCAAGGATGCAGCCATGAGAGCTCACCGCGATGGACGGACTCCGCGCAAGTCATCAGCACATGCACCAACCTATGCCGGAATCTTCCTCAATTTCGATTCCCGCAAGTAACTCATGGTGACTAACCATCGGGTTTATGGGAAAGGACCCGCCTGGGTATTAACAATGTAATTCAGATCCAAGAAGGTTGAAGGGTTGGGTACGATTTTGGGTTGGTGGAGATTGGAGAGGAGTGAGTCGACCCAGGAGGCCACGTCCAACAGGTTATAATGAACTGCATCGTTCATGAGGTGCGAGACCTTGGTGGGGGCATTGACCATGACAATCTCGAGGCTCTGAGCCACTTGCCACAGCTTGAAGGATAGGACTTTGTACCCATCTCCAGCGAAGAGGCCGTCAATCGGGTCGATGGGCTTTCCAGAGCATGAAGGGGAGCTGTCGCTGCAGCTACTACCTGCGGAGATGGAAGAATCGTAGGGACCCATGCATTATGGGTGGGCTGGATTGATCATGGGTTGCTGATACATTTTGGGTTCTAGTTATCATGGCTTCTGAACTTCACACATAAGGAGAAGTGTTGTGTATGAGAGACAGAGAGACCACCAAATGTTTGTTGCCAAAATTACCCCTCGAGGTTGATGGACATCCACTATTTTTTAAACAGAAGAACGGATTTGGATCCAATTGGAACAAATTCTCAACTCAGAGGTGTTAGTTGTTAAAATTAAAAACCTAGGGTCTTATGTGAAAACAGAGTATAAACCTCAGGGAGTTCAGTGCAATTTACCCTTAGTGAAAGTATAGGGAGTCAAAGTGTGGTTTCTCCACAATTTTGAATATGTTAATTATACTCAACCTCCACGAGGTTTGTGATTATTACATTAAGCTACATGATACTTTCAAAATTATAATAACATGTATTTTTTTTGTTAATTTCTTGCACTTACCCCATTTAGTTTTTCATCTACCCTTAATCCCCTAATTAGATCTTTAGATTTGATCTTTTATCAATACCTTGTTCTCTCAACATACACACATCTGGCCCCTTGGAAGACCTAGCTAGAGCAAGCTGTTGTAATCGGTTCTCAATCCCACCACCTCTCCCCACCTCAACCTAACCTGATTCACCCCCACCACTACCATTATCGTGCCCATACTGGAACACAACTACCAACACATAACTCCCACTCACGTCCTCAATGTATCCAAAATTGTTGTGACCACACAATGCAACATATGCGCTGCCACCACCTCAATCGCCACATCACCATCTCCATAAGCCAATTTCCCAAATGCGACAATCTCTAAATTTTCATAATGAGATCTCTTCTTATATATATTCTAATGTGACTGGGAGGACTCCACCTGGACTACAGACGTGAGAACAACAAGAATACCAAACGTTGCTGCCCCGCAGACAATCGATCCAGCAGTAGGCAACACTTACATGTAGTTTTAGTTCGTTGGTAGTCGAGATCGTGCAGAGGTTGTGATTGAAGGTGGCTAAATATGATGGATGGCAGTAAAGTACTGGTGGTGAGATATGTGGTGGTGGTTGTTTGGTGGTTCGATGGTGATCAGATCACTGACTCGGTAACTAGTATCAGAGATAAAAATGGATGACTTAGATAGTGGAGGGTCTTTGAAGGAAGTAGGAGAAAAAGAGAAGGATGGTTTGTTTTGGGTTTTTCAATGGTTCCACCATAGGTAAGGGAGGAAAAAGAAAATCGAAAAGAACTGAAAAAAAATGGGGCATATAAAGGGCAAAATAGTCATATTTATACTTTTTTAGGTTTACAACCTAAGAAAGGGGAACAATGTAATTTTTGATAGGTCATGTAGTTGGTAGTTTGTTGTAGTATATCAAAACCTCAATGGGGTTTAGTGTCATTAATCCAAATTGAACTTAACTTGAGGAGTGAAGCTCTCACCTTTTAGGGGTGATCAACCATGTTCGGCTTAGTTCAATTTGGAGGTCAAACCGTAAACTAAACTGTTACTCCTCAGTTTGAAAATTTTTGAAACAAACCAAATCAAACACCATCAACTTGGACAATTCGGGTAAGTCGGCTTAAACGGTTTAGTTAGTTGGTTTGGATCAGGTTGCACTCATTTAAAAAAGTTACCTTTTTGCACACCTATTGTTCGATCTAAATTGCATATAATCTTGTTACATTTAATTTCTAAGATATAGGCATTATATCATAAAGCAAAACTCTATTGTGCCATTGGCATTAATGTACGAGAAAGAATGGGTGATTAAACATGGTCGTAACATAATTAGTTGGTAGGGAAAAACCAGGTTGGAATCCTGGACTTAAGGAGGACAATGCCCTGATAGCTTTGTTATGATAGCGAGAAAGATATTGAGTGATATACTCTTGTGTTATAAGTGCTCTCATCATTTTCCCTTCTTTCAATTTTCAAGGTTTTGTTTATTTGGCTTTGCTTAGTACCATGTATGTGAAAATTAAAAATGAATATCTTATCACAAGTCAGTTTGTCTCGATATTTGATTGGTTTAAAAAAAGTGATGGACCAAATTGAATTGAGGTCAGTTTGAGAAATATGACATTAAACTGTTGAGATTTTCAGACAGTTCAATTTAGATTGGTTTGGATTGGTTTGGTGCTCACCTTATTTCCTTTAATTGAGTATTTCGCCTTTTTTGTGAACTTCCTTTCGGGAGCTAGAAGCCCTCACAAGTACCTGTTTTCCATCTTCATAATTTGAATCAAGTCAAACCTCAATATGCACCTCAGATAAAAAGACCAAGCTTTATGTTCGATACTTGCTGACATCCCCACGCTATCAAGTTCCTCTCATTTTCTTCTCAAGTACATATGCTTTTATGTC
Organism: Escallonia herrerae; assembly: GCA_033070095.1. Lineage (NCBI taxonomy): Eukaryota > Viridiplantae > Streptophyta > Magnoliopsida > Escalloniales > Escalloniaceae > Escallonia > Escallonia herrerae. Next base: position 28,736 of record JAVXUP010002246.1, on the reverse strand, counting down.
ATTTGTGCATCCATGGATTTTGACTTTTGATTTGACAATTTGAGTGTGCAGAGTAAAGAGTTCGAGGTGGGCTCATTCATTTCAATGTATTAACTGAACTTCCTAGAATTTATGGCTAAAACATGCTTGATTTGCTCTTCTGGCTATTTGGTAAGAAATTCGAGGTGGGTTCGGTGAATTTCATTGGTTGCATAGTAAACACTTTGGTGACAATTGGAAGAGAGGCTATTTTTCGCTCAATGTAAAGTCAGTGAATCCAATGGTCACATAGTAAACACTTTGGTGACAATCAGAAGAGAGGCTATTTTTTGCTCAATGTAAAGTTGGTATTGAAGAAAGATTTTGTTTTATCTTCCTTTATTGTACGTGCATTAGTTGCTCATAAAATTGTCCTTTTGTAATGCTAGAGCTAAAGAAAAGCTAGTTTTGCTCAACATAGACGCTCTCATGTCCATTTGTGCATAAGTGAATTGACTTTTGATTTGCCTTTTTATAAATTTTCCTTTTGATTTGTCCCTTTATAAGCAAAACCATTACTCCTCGATTTGAAAAACTTTAAATTGAACCAGACCAAATAACATGAATTTGAACGATTCGGTTTAGTCGGTTTAACGGTTAGGTTTGGATCGATTTGCACTCACTTAGAAAGGTTACCTTTTTGCACACCTATTTTGCATATAATCTTATTTTGTATTTAATATCTGCTATATTATATGACAACGAAAACTCAATCATTAAATTGGGTGTTGTTATACAACAAAGAATCAATAATCATACATGGTTGTAACACAATTAGTTAGTAGGGAAAAATCGAGCCGAGAATCTTGAACTTAGAGTGTGTTTGGAAGAGATAATTGAACTGAGTATTTTACTTTTTTATAGAGGATTTGCAAATACATCACACCAAATTCCTTGTTTGGATTATGATGAGATATATTTACCAAGTTTGAAGAGGGACTTGAAAAGGAGATTTGGTGTGTAAAATCCCCTATACAAAACTAGTCTAAACTAATTATATGGCAAACCCTTACCACAAATGCAGGGAGAAAAGTGACTTTTTGAAACTCTCTCTTACTAGTTTTTATACATACACCATCAATTTATTATCTGGGCTTAATTTTTTTGATGTTAATCCACATATGAAATAGTCGCTTCTTCAAAACAGTCCAAACATTACATTTGTAATTCCATAAATTTGTAAATCAGAAATTTTCAAATGAATGAATTTTAAAATGCAACGTAGTTTGAAATTCTCTTTTAAGTTAAACACACTCTTAAGGAAGACAATGCCCTAATAGCCTTGTTGCTATAGCGGGAGATATATTGAGTAATAGGCTTTTTTTTATATAAGTATTCTCATTATTTCCTTTTCTTTTAACTTTCAAGGCTTTTTTTATTTGACTTTGCTCATTACCATGTATATGAAAATTATCAATGAATGTCACTAGAAACAATTTTTATAGCATAGGTCGATTCAGTTTGGATTGTGATCATTTTAAAAAGTGATTCATCAACAAAACTGAGTCGAGTTCGGTCTGATGAATGTAAAACCGAACCTTAAGATTTATTGAAGGTTCAGTTTAGTTTGGTCCAGGGTGATCGGTTTAAGCAGTTGGAATCAGTTTAAATGGTCTTGTGCTCACCGCTATCGCCTTTAATCGCGTTTTCACTTTGTTGTGAACTTCTTCTTGTCCTTCCAGTAACTAGAAGCCCTCACAAGTACCATTACTTGTTGCCATAATTTGAAATAGGACAAGCTCCATCTGCAGCATAGATATAAAAACCAAGCTTTAGGTTATGTTTGGCACCATCACCACGTTATTAGGTTCCTCCCCTTTCTTCTCATGTACAAATGTTTTAATGTCATTTTTGTGCATGGATGAATATTGACGTTTGATTTGACATTTTTGGTGTATAATAAAAAAAAGTCAAGGTTGGTTAAGTTAATTCCAATGTATTAATTGAACCAAATATAATTTTGGCTTAACATGATCCATTTGCAGTTTGGGATATTTGGTAAGAAATTAGAGGTGGGTTAAGTGAATCTCATTGTGTTACGATGTAACATTTGGGTGAAATCAAAAGAGATGCTATTTTTTGCCTATCTAAAGTTGGTATTAAAGAAAGATTATGTCTTCCTTCTTGTAGGTGCATTAGTTGCTTAAAAATTGTCCCTTTATAAAGTTGGAGTTGAAGAAAATGCTAGTTTCGCTCAACGTAGATGCTTATACGTCTTTTGTGCATGAATGAACTGATGTTTAATTTGTCCTTTTGTAAATTTTGATTTGTCCTTCCATAAACCGAACCGTTACTACTCGGTTTGAGAAATTTTGGATCGAATCAAACCACATCGATTTGGACAGTTAGGTTTAGTCGGTTTAAATGATTTTGGTTTCGTAACTTTGGATCGGTTTGTACTCATTAAGAAAGTTAACCTTTTGCACACCTATCATTTGGTCTAAATATTATTCAATATTGAAGTTATCTACGTTGCACATAATCTTGTTACACTTAAAAGCTAAGATATAGGCATTACACTACAGTAAAAACTCAATTATGCCTTTGGCATAGATGTACAAGAAAGACCGAGTTATTACACATCGTCGTAACAAAATTAGGTAGTAGAAAAAACTGGGTCAAGAATCCCAAATTGAAGGAAAACAATAACCTGATAGCCTGGCTGTGATAACGAGAGAGATATTGAGCACTAGATTTTTGTGTTATAAGTCCTCTAATTATTTTCTTTTCTTTTAATTTTCATGGTTTTGATTATTTGGTTTTGCTTTGTACCATGTATGCAAAATTATGAATGAATGTCAATAAAAACAAATTTTATATCATAGGTCGGTTCAGTTCAGTTCAGTTCGTTTTCAAAAAAGTGATCAGTGAACCAAATCGAATCGAGGTCAGTATGAGAAATATAAAAACAGAATCGTTACGATTTTTTACGGTCCAATTTGTAGTGATTAAGATTGATCGATTTAAGCAGTTCAGATCGGTTTAAACAGTTTTGTGCTCATCCTTATCGCCAATTATTGTGGTTTTTTTTTTTTTGTGAGCTTCTTCTCATCCTTTCTTCCGGTAACTAGAAGCCATCACAAGTACCAGTTTTCTATCGCCAAGATTTCAATCAAGGCAAGCCCTCATTCCACACCTTAGATAAGCTTTTGGTTCCGTACTTGCCACCATCACCATGTTATAAGGTTCCCTTCCGTTTCTTCTTACTTATAGATGCTTTAATGTCATTTGTACATCGATGGATTTTGAGTTTTGATTTGGCAATTTGGATAACAACTTTGAGGTAGATTCAGTCCAATGTATTAACTGAACCACCTAGAATTTTGCTAAAACATGCTTGATTTGCAGTCTGTGATATTTGGTAAGAAATTCGAGGTGGGTTTAGCGAATTTCATTATGTTCACCGTTGTGAACACTGGGGTGAGAATCGGAACAGTTGTGCTCAATATAAAGTTGATATCGAAGAAAGATTCCTTCATATCTTCCTTTTCGTACGTGCGTTAGTTGCTCAAAATTTTCCTTTTATATGATTGGAGTTGAAGAAAAGGCTAGTTTCGCTTGACATAGACGCTTCTATGTCTTTTGTACATCAATGAATTGACTTTTCATTTGTCATTTTATAAATTGTCCTCTTGATTTATCCTTCGTAAACTGAACTAGTACTCCTCGATTTGAAATTTTTTTAAACTGAACCAAACAACATCAATTTGGACTGCTCGATTTAGTCGATTAAAAGAGTTCAGTTTGGTCGGTTTGCACTCATTTAAAAAATTTACCCTTTTGCACACACCTATTGTACGATCTAAATTGCACTACTACATTCAGTACCTCAGATATCGTTGTACAACATAAACTCAATCATACCTTTGGCATTAATGTATGAGAAAGAAAGAGTAATTGTACATGGTTGTAACTTTTTGTAGGGAAAACCAGGCCGAGAATCCTGGACTTGGGGAACACGATGCCCTGATAGCCTTTTTGTGATAGTGGGAGAGATATTGAGTACTAGATTTTTGTGTTATAAGTGCTCTTATTATTTTCTTTTCTCTTAACTTTCAAGGTTATATTTATCTGGCTTACTTAGTACCATGTATGTGAAAATAGTTACAAAAATTATAATATTCCATAAGTCGGTTCGGTTCGGTTTGTGATCGTTTCTAAAAAGTGATTCGTGAACTGTTTCGTGCTCATCCCTATCGCCTATAATTGAGTTTTTCTCTTTTTTTGTGAACTTTTTCTCATTCTTCTTTCCGATAACTAGAAGCCCTCACGAGTACCAATTCTTTGTCGTTATAATTTGAATCAAGACAAGCCCCTAGCCACCGTAGATATAAAAACCAAGCTTTAGGTTCTGTACTTGTCGCGATCACCATGCTATCAGGTTCCTTTCCCTTTCTGTTGTGACTGTTTAAGCACAAGTCCATGAAGCGGGTCAAATGGAGCCAAGTTATTATTGTTATTATAAGAAAATATGGTCGCTTGGGTACAAATATTGTTTTTTCCTTATTTGTAATTAGTTGGTGTTCTATTGTTTAAGCCATTCTCTTTTTAGAATTTATGTAAAGCTGTTCCTCGGGACCCTTTGAGTTTGTAACAAGCCTTAAACTTAGGGTCTGTTTAGTAACATTTATTTTTTCAGTTTTCTCTCCAGTTTTGCAAAAAAATAAAAGTGTTTAGCACAGTTTTTTTCTTCAGTTTTAAAATTTAGTTTTTAAAATAGGACTGTTTTTGAAAACTCCTATTTGGGAGTTTTTGAGTTTTGATTTTTTTTTTGAGACCACCACCACAGCCATCGCCCACCGTCGCTGGTCACAGCCGCCAGCCACCGCCACGCCCCATCACCGCCACCGCAAATCACCACCAAAGAAAAACTCAAAATAAAAACTGGATAATCAAATACCAAATCAAAATAAAACTAATAATCAAATACCCATTTGTTTTTGTAAAAAAAAACTAAACTGATTTTTATTTTTTAGAAAATAGAAAACCAAAATTAAAAGTAATTTCAAACAGTCCCTTAATTGTTCTGGATGCTATGTGACAATTGGGAAAAAGAAATGGTTGCTTTAAGTCAATGTTTGACATTTAAGGCAAAATTACAATTTTATATTGCATGTCATGATTACTTTAAACGTCATTTGTCAAATACTATTCTTACTTTTCTTTAATATTTAACATAGTACTAATTATTTGATTGGGTTAATTACACATATATCCTTGAAGTTTAGGTAAAATCACACGCATGTCCATAAGTTTAGAAAATAGGCACTTATATCTCTTGACTTAACGGAATACACAAATACATAACGGAAGGGTCAAAATGACCATATTGCCCATAAGTAAAAGTGATATCCCTGATTTGCCCATGGAATGCCAAAAAGCGGGAAAGTGGGAGACTGAAGATCTATCTTCTCCCATCTCTCTCTCTCCTTTCTCCGTCTCTTCATTTCCTGTTTGTTAATGTCACCAACCCAAAGAAACCTTAACTTAGTGGTAGATTAAAGGACTCATCGACGAAGGAAGACACTGCGGACGAAATTGCGGTATGTTTTCCATCCACGTTTGCATACTAGTTGTTTGTTAATGTATAATCCTCTGTACTGGTTCACCATATCACTGTTGTCTACACAAATCAAAGTTCTAGACCAAAAAATACATTGATCAACACGTGAGCATCCTTGCATGGTACCGCTGTTGCCTGTGTTGTGTAATTTTAGGGTTTATACTATTCTGTTTCTATCTAAAAAATGCCTCTACGATGTCATGCATATGACTTACGATGTTTAGGATTTAAGAATTGAAATAAGGCTATGTGAATTATTTGTTGTCTACTTTATTTAATTTGTAGTACATGAATGTGTATATAATGATTTAGGTCAACAGTTTGCTACTTGAAAAATTGGGGGTTTTCTAATAAAAATGTAATTCGTGGTTGCTATTGTCGAAAATTTGAAAACTTAGATTATATTGCCCTTACATGATATTCTGTAGGCACTAAAATTAGGTTTTTTGTCTATTACTTTCATCTTATCAGGTGCAACTATGGCTTTTGTTAAACATCATCTTAGGGTTCATTATGATAACAAGCTTGAGTTCACCATATATGATGTTGATCCTGATAAGTACAATTACATGGAGTTGTTAAATGATATGTGTGAACTTAGACTTAATGGTATTCAAAGCAATGTCAATGCAATGTTTGGTGTTACTGCTTTAGTGGGTAGGAGTAATGACAGGATTGACATTTTAGATGATAAGAGTTTGCTGGAGATGTTTAGGTTGAACAAGGAGGTGGAAGTGATATCACTTTATGTGTCTGATGTGGAGGTAATGCCATCAATGGTGTATAGGGATTCAGAAAAAGAACATACTTATAGGGGTACGCATGAAAAAAAAGGGGCCTTATAAGATCAGTGATGATGAGATGAAAGATAATTGGATGATGAGCAGTGATGATGAGATGGATGAGAATTGGATGATGAGCAGTGATGATGAGATGGATGAGAATTTGATGGTTAGCAGTGAAGATGAGTCTGTTAGACTAGGAAAAAGTAGTGATGTGGGTCCAAATGGTGTTAATATTGGTTTAGATAGTGGTGGTGGTGGTGGTTTAGATGTTAGTTTAGATGAGGGTGATAATGAATCTGTTCAAGCTTTTAAAGAGGATATGCCTGACTATGAGGAAAGTGATAACTATGAACCTCCTTAGTCTAGTGACTCTAGTGTTGATGGGGGTAAAGATAAGTTAAACACTTGAGGGGTAAGGTCTATCAAAGGATAACTGGTGCCCCTATTGTTTTTTAAGTGGGCATGTTATTTAAGAATGTGTAGTCTTTTAGGAAAGCATTAAAAGATTATGTGATACAAAAGGGGTTTGTCTTGGTCAGGGATAAGAATGATTTGTTAAGGATAACAACACACTGTTCAATTGAAACTTGCTCTTGGAGAATTCATGCTTCAGTATGTCCTGATAGAACCACTTTTAAGCTTAAGTCTGTTGGAGCAGCTCACACGTGTGTCAGACAGTCTAAAGTCCCAGAAGCTACATCACCTTGGATTGCCAAGAAGCTTATATATTTGATTAGATCAAATCCAGAGATCAAAACAGCTGGTATGCTTGCATAAATAATGAAGTATCGAGTGCAACCTAGCAAAATGCAGTTGTATAGGGCCAAGAAAAGAGCATGAGATGAGATAGATGGGGGACATGCTGAGTCCTATGCCAAGCTTCCACTATATAAGGAAATGGTGAAAAAAAAAACCCTCAAGCAGTTGTGGAACTAGAATATAATAGGCCAAACCTTACTGTTAGTCCTTCATTCAAGAGGGTGTTTGTTACCTATCCTGCTATGATTGATGGATTCTTGAAGAGGTGTAGGCCATGGATAGGGTTTGATGGATGTCATATAAAAGGAACTTTATGGGGGTGTTTTGTTGGCTACCATATCTATTGATGGGAATAATGGCTATTTCCTATTGCCTTTTCTATAGTTGAGAGTGAAAATAAGAGTAGTTGGGAATTTTTCTTTGGCCATCTTAAGGACCAAATTGGAGAGGGCACTGATGGGCATTCTTGGACATTCATGACAGATAGGTAAAAGGGTTTGGGTGAGGCAATAAACAATATATTTCCAAATGTGTACAATAGGCATTGTTGTAGGCATGTGTATGCAAATTTTTGGGCTAAGCACCCCGATTTATTATTGAGAAATAGATTTTGGATGGCTGCTAGGGCTTATAATGCTCTTACATTTAAATATGCAATGGAAAAGCTGAAGGACCAAAGTAGGGAAGCTTATGATTGGCTTGCTAACCTACCAATTTCAGCTTAGACAACGTTTGGGGTTAATGAAATGGCAAGGTGTGCTAGTATTACCAACAACATCACTGAGAGCATCAACAGTTGGTTAGAGGATTTGAGATATATGCCTATAGTGAATTTGATGGAGCAGCTTAGGACCATGTTGATGACCAGGTTTCAGAATAAGTTTCAAGAAGCTATCAGTTGGGACACTGTTGTACCCTATAAGGTTTTGCAAAAGTTTAACAAAATTAGGGAGGCTTCTAGAAAATGTACACTGTTAGTAGCTGATGAGACAGAGTTTCAGGTTACAGAGTTCTCTATCAATTACATTGTCAACATTGAGAAGACGAGCTGTGAGTGTAAGGTGTGGGATGTAAGTGGGATTCCATGCAGGCATGCTGCTGCATGCATATCTTACAGAAGGGGAAATCTTGAAGACTATTGTTTTCCTTACTTCCACAAGGATTTATACTTAAAAGCATACGAGGGTATGATACATCATGTACCTAATATAAAGTTGTGGCCTGACGTAGAAGTTCATCCTGAAACTGTGTTGCCTCCACCTTTGAGAAGGCTACTTGGTAGGCCTAAGAAGAATAGAAAAAGGGGAACAGATGAGCCAGCACCAAGTCAAAACAAGTCAGGCACACTTAGGTGTGGACTATGCAAGGAGCTTAGACTTAATAGAAGCTGCCAAAGAGCTCCTGTAAAGAACACAAGGGAAAGAGCAAGGGTATGTTTTAATTGTACTTGTTCCATTTTTTCCCCTTTGTCTATTTATTCTGCATATCCTTACATTAAGTATGTTACTTGATATGATTACAGGGAACTGGTGATGCTGCTGCAACTGGTGCTACTACTGCTGTTGTTAGTGGTCCCGCTACTGCTAATAATGAACCTTCAAGCTCTCAACCTGCTACTGCTGCTGAGAGAGCACCCTCAAGCTCTCAAGATGCTGCTGCTTCTTTAGACTAGAATGTTATGTTGAGTTCACCTTTTTGGGATGTAATTTGTTGAGACCAATGGTCATTTTGGCAGTAATTGGATGTAATGTTGTTGACACATGGTCATTTTAGGGTAATAGCACATTGTGTTTCATTTTGGGACAGTTTGTTGAGACTGTAGTATGAATTTGAAAAATCATATGGGATGTTAATTTGGACATAGCAATGTGAATTTGATTGCAATATGAAGTTCTCTATCAAACATTGGACATCTATGTGAATTCTTATCTGGTTCAGCTTTGTATATTGTGTTTCCTGTCTATAGATACATAATAGCTTGAACAAGAATAGCACATCACTTAACACATCACTAATATAGCATGAACAACATTAGCACAACACTAAATATATTGTGACGAAATTGCTCTAGATAAATATGTATAGAAAATGATAACCAAACAAGAGAATACAAAGAAACTGAGAGAACTCAAATCTACTTTACACAAGTTAGATTTACAACACTCCCTCACGTGTATCTCTCAATTGTTTTCCTACTCAAAGAAGGACTCTTCTTTCTTTTGTTTCCTACTCAAAAAAGGACTCTTCTCTCTTAACCTTAAACACTATAGAAAACAACTTACATATACTTAGAGATAAGCAATAATCTTCTCTATCCAACCAATGTGGGACAAGATGTCTTATATACTAAGGGCCAAGTTACAACCTTCTTTGAGTAGCCGATGTGGGACATAAATACTCGACATATATCAACAATCTCCACCTTGGCTTGTGATAACAAATCACTCTATAGGAAAAGTGTAATTTACCTTCAGTACTTTCTTTAGGTACTCCACTTTGTATCCCCCTTAAAGGTAGGGATGCACTGCACCTTGAACTCAGCAAGAAAGAAGATGAATCAAGTTTAAGCAATGCTTGAACTTCTCTGTCGTAACTATCTTCGTGATCATATCTACTGCGTAGGTCCTCGACCTCATCTGCTGCTCATCGTAGCATAATGTCAATCCCTTGTCCAGCTGTAACACAGTAATCCCCCTACGTGCATTAGCCCCATCCTTGGACACCAACTGGATCATCCACTCTGGTTGGCCTTCTTCCCCCGCCATCACCTCGTAATATGGATTGAGCATAGCGCTCGACTTCTCCATGAAGTCCATCCCAAGCAGTACCCCAAGCTCATCCATGTCAATGATGTTGAAGTCGGCCTTCCCTGTCCGTTCACCGATCCTCAAATCTACGTTCTTGATGACTCCCTTCGTCAGTCGCTCTTTGGCATTCATAGCCGTGAACCAACTCCCCTCTTTAGTTGGTTTTAGCCTAATCCACTCGGTAACCCTTGGACTCATGAAGTTTTGGGTAGCCTCGGTATCCACAAGCGCTTCTTGAGTCCTCTTGACAACGTCCACCATTACGTAGAGCAAGCTCCGTCTCTTCTTGCTCTTCTTCCTCTTTGCAGCTTCTTCCTTTAGCTTCTATATGAACGCATTAACCATCTATAATTTCCCCAAAAGGTGCCTCACCGTTACTACTGGAAGAATCCCCTTTGATGTCTTTGTGATTCTCGAGGAACGCAATCATCTAACCCTTGTGTTGGCAATCCTTCTTGTAATACAGATTTGCACAGTAGAAGCATCCTCCTCTAGGCCCCCCATAAGCCTTGTAGTCACGAGAGTCACCCTGCTTGTGACTTCCCTCATGTTTCTTTTCCCCTTACGATGGCGGCGACGTCCCTCGTCCCCACTCCGCTCATCATCGGTTGCCTTGGGAAAGCCACTCTTCGACCTACCATTTCCCCCATCTTTGGCACGCTCATGCCTTGGAGATCTCAGCCTCTCACCTTGCTTAAAGTCTTCCAACCTCTTGACAATTGCCATGGCGAAAGCCAAGTCTTGAGGTTCCCTCCACCGCAACTCCGTGGTAACCACTGCTGCAACCCATAAATGAAGAAGCATAGTCGCTGCCTCTCAGACATCTCCGGTATTTCGAGCATCAAAGCCAAGTACTCCTTCACATACTTGCGGATGCTCCCCTTCTGCTTCAGCCGTCAAAGGTTGATCATCACCATATCTTCGACGCTCTCCGGATAGAAATGCCTTTTTAGTTCACCCTTGAACTTCTCCCACGTTTTGATGTCACACCCATCCGTATAGCGGTGTCTCCACCATAAGGCAGTCACAATGTTATTAAAGGCGCAGGTCACTACAAGAAAACAGGGTTTTAGCGACGGGGTAATCCGTCGCTAAAAGCCAAAAATCCGTCTCTAAAAGAATTAGCGACGGATTCACCGTCGCTAAATATCCCTCGTATAAAAGCCCGTCACTAATAGTTTAGCGACGGAATTTTTAAATCCGTCGCTAAATATGTCATTTTTACCGACGGATTTATTTTAATTAGCGACGGATATTCCGTCGCGAATTATATTCTTTAGCGACGGATTTATATTTTTGAAACGGAATATTCCGTCGCTAAATAACTGATTGTAGGAATACTTTAGCGACGGAATTAATCCGTCGCCAAAAGTCAATTTTTTTTTTGAATTTTTTTTTTATTTTTCAATTACCCAAACCTGTAATACAATTTTCAAATCTCAACAACAACGCGCAATAATCAATACAGAAAGAAATATATATAATCAATTATAAAAAAAATTCATATATGTACAAGCCGGGAACCGGATATAGCCGGTTAGGAGAGGGGAGAAGAGTACAAGCCGGGCACGGGGGGGGGGAAGCTAGGAACGGGCACGGGAAGGGGCTCATCAGGGGTTCCCGAGTCCCGGATCTGGATCCTGCTGATCCGGGGCCGGGGCGGCCTGTCCAGCAGTGCCCTGCTCCCTGATCATCCGGCACACCACTGTAGCAATGCGCTGGATCTCCTCGTCGTCCAACTGAGGCCGAGGAGCCGGTGTCTGTGGAGGGGCAGCAGGGGGTGAGGACGCTCCTATCACGGCACGAGCAGTCGTGCTAGGCAGGCCGCGTATGCGGCCTTTCGGCCGATTCACGACCTCCGGCGTATCCAGCCATCGCTTCAACCCCCCAGTACTCGCAGCCGTACTAGTGGACGCTGATGGCTGTCCGGACTGCTGCTCGGACCCCCTTAGCTGTTCATACGAGGCCTGCAAAAATAGTGGTTTAACGATATGTTAGGGCATTAATTAACGAAACAGACATTGAGGATAGAAAGAAAAAACATTAACTTAAATAAATTGACTCACATCGATCCGCCGGGCAATATCTGAAATATAGTCGCCCGCCCGGTGCGTCTCGTCCTTGTCCTTCTTCCGCACGTGCGTCTGATTATACGTCAGAGCTACGACCTCATCGTCCTCCAGATCCGGGTGCTCGACCGCGTTCTTGTGTCGGACGATGTCGTGTGGCACCGACCCCCCCGTGTGCGTCGGATCTTTGTTCTGTCTGTTCTCAGTCCCGCTCTTACTCTTGGCGTCCCAACCTGGATCCGCAGCCCACCGATCTATCATCTCCCCCCATACACGGTGAGATATCCAATGTGGGGGATATCTCGCCATGTCCGTCATCGGGGCACCCGCGGGCAGCGCCTTCTTCGCCCGGTCCCGTGCATCGTGGAGCCATCGGCGGTAATTCTTGCCGATGTAGGCAAAGAAAGCCTGCTGCCCCAGTACCTGCTGCTGAGGCGTGTCAAACGTGAACCCCTCCTGTAAGGCATTCAATAACACAAATTAACAACATAAAACAAACTGTAATTTAACATTTACTAACGCTGAAAAAAATACTTCACCGTACCAGCCACTCCTCCCATAGGGCCTCCCTCGCAGCGGCATCCCAGTCCTTCCAGTACAGGCGTGGCTCGAAGAATCGGCCCTTCACAAGAACGCCGATCTTCGTCCTCGCAATATTCTCCAGGATCCTGCCAAAGAAGTAATTAAATTAATTAATACAGTTCAAATATAAATTAACACCCCAAAATTTTAAACATAAGGCATGGGGTGATATTTTTAGTACTTACAGGCCCTCCTGCGTGAGCGTAACTCTCTGTTTACGCTGGGGGTCGATGCGTACCCCGCGTGTCGGACCACGGCCTCGTCGAGATCCTACAAAACACAGACATTAATACAGTTCAAATATAAGGCTAGCGAAAATGTACGAAACACCGTTATCAACTATACCTGAGGTAGAACCCACGGAAGATGGAGAATGCACGCGCGTGTGGGATGAATCTGCGTCGGGCTGGGGCGACGGCTCGAGCTGGGGCTGGGGCGATGGCTGGGGCTGGGGCGACGGCGACGGCTGGGCGACGGTGACGGCGACGGCTGGGGCTGGGCCCCCGATGGCTGTCCGCGATCACTCTGTGCCTCGTCATCAGTAGGCAATGACGAGGTGGGACTAACCGGGGAGGAAGCAGCTCGGCGTCCAGCCCGGCCACGAATAGCCCGTATCCTATCCATATCTGACTTCATATAGATTATATACAAAGACATTAACACGTGAAAAACAATAATTTAGGCATAAATCATCATCGGCACTATATATATATATATATATATATATATATATGAACGGATGTGCAAAAACACATCAATAAACACCAAGTTCTAAAATGTTACTACATTTTTCCCGTGATGTTACAACATTACAAGTCAATCATTTTCAGTTTGCGAATCATCTTCATCACTTTCCTCGTCGCCCTCTTCTTCGTGGGACTCGTCGTCCTCTTCATCTTCTAATTCATCCTCTTCATCAGTAGACTCGGTCACATCATCTCCAACACTTTCAACATCTTCCGCGTCATCATCTACGACTTCTTCTCCCACAAGAAGTGTTGTTGGAAGAGGAAGATCGTCCTCCTCGTTGTTGACCTCAACAGGGAACAAGACACGTGGTTGGTCGGCTTGAAAGGAGTCTAGCTCACTGTCATATGTCACGGGCAATTTCTTGGACTTGATAGTTGTATACCAATGAGATTTGGGATTGGCGACGTCCTCCGCGTAAAAGACTTGTACAGCTTGACTAGCAAACACAAAGGGCTCGTCTGATGCAAGTCTTGACTTGACATTGACATCTACAATCCCTTGAGAGCTAACACGGATTCCTCTACTGCATGTGACATCGAACCACGTACACTTGAACATTACCAGGCGGTTTTGGGAACCCAAATATGTTAGCTCAACAATCTCATCTAGCTCTCCGTAAAAATCCATGCAATTCTCGGCATAACAGTCGCCGTTGACCAAGACTCCACTGTTTTGGGTTTGTTTTGTTCGGTCATCATCTTTTACGTTAAACCTAAACCCGTTGATGATATAGCCTCCGTAACAGGATGTTTGTTTGTTAGGGCCTTCGGCTAGTAATTTCAAGCATGAGGCCACTGGTCTATCCATTGACTGAACCTATTGTAGATGACGGTAAAAATTAAGGATAAATCAGTATACTAATTGGCCACAGAACTGTATATAACACATAATATAATTTCGTTAAACAATCTTACACGAATTTTGAACCACTGTACAAATTGTGATTTTCGATGAGATTCAAGTCCAGCGGGATCAGTGATTAAAGATTCCGCATCGAACTCACTGCAAACCAATATAGTTGACTCACTTAACACACACTTTCAATTATGTACAACAATGTAAGTGAATTAAGACTTTAACTTACTCAACGAATGCCGAAACTTCATCGCAATTTAGAAGGGCATATATTGTTGCAGCACTGTACTCTTCATCCGTTAGCCATCGAGTATACGTTCGGCCGAACGGACTCCCTGGCTGCTTGAATATTGACAATTGCCCTTCCAAATTTGTGCTTGATCCGGGGTCATTTCGGCCTAGTTGATTTAACCTCGTACCAACATTAGGCCCGAAATATTGACTACAAAAGTTTACAAGTTCTTCCATTACGTAAGCCTCCGCAATTGAGCCTTCAACCCGAGCCTTATTACGGACTTTTTTCTTTAAATGGAACATGAACCTAGAAGTTTAGCGAATCGAGTTAGGTGAAATATCAATGATAACACTTCCATCGAAGGTGGGAAGATTTTCTCCAGCTTGCAAATCGTCACCACAATGTTCTTCTCAAGCACTTCCATGTTACTCACCCGGATCGTAGAAGCGCATATATCTCGAAAGAAATGAGATAATTCAGTCAAAGTCTCGCAAACAACCCGTGGCAACAGTCCCCGGAAGGCAATAGGAATGAATCTCTCCATGAATACGTGGCAGTCGTGACTCTTCATCCCTTGGAACTTGCATTCCGATACATTGCAACAACGAGATATGTTGGACGCAAACCCATCCGGAAGCTTCAAATTCTTAACCCACTGACAGACCTTCTCCACTTGTTTCTTGTCTAGACAGTAAGGTGCTTTCGGAAGTATGGTCCTCCCACTGACTGTCCGAGGATGCAATTCACGGCGTACACCCAACTGTTGTAGATCCCTTCTCGCTTTAAGGTGATCTTTCGATTTGCCCTTGACATTCATCACTGTGTTGAACACATTATCAAAAACGTTCTTCTCAATATGCATCACATCCATGTTGTTTCGGATAACGAGCGTCCTCCAGTAGGCTAACTCCCAGAAGATACAAAATTTTCTCCAGTTGTGCTCTTTCCCGAACCCTGCAATCTTCCGATCCGGCACACCCTTACCGTGTGGTATGTCAGTATCAAGTGCCTCCAGGTGTGAGAGTACTTCTTCACCAGATGGGTAGTCCAGTGTGACAACCTCACGCTCGATTGTCCCGTCAAATTTATCCTTCTGCCTACGAAACTGATGGCCCGGTGGCAAAAGCTTACGGTGACATCCGAACCACGAGGCCTTTCCGCCGTGCTTTAACGTATGACCGGGGTTCACGCCCATACAAGCAGGGCATGCTAGCTTCCCATGTGTGCTCCAGCCACACGTCATTCCCAATGCGGGGAAATCATGTATAGTCCACATCAAAGCAGCCCTCATCTGAAAATTTTGTTTAAGGGATGCATCATATGTTTCGACTCCATGATTCCATAATTGTTTTAACTCATCAATCAACGGCCTTAAATACACATCTATGTCCTTACCGGGACTCTTCGGCCCCGGAATAAGCAACGACAAGAACATATACGGCTTCTTCATGCACATGCCTGGTGGAAGGTTGTAAGGGACAATAATAACAGGCCAACAGGAGTAAGGCGTGGTAGACTGACCGAAAGGGTTGAACCCATCGGTTGCCAGACCAAGTCTAACATTCCGAACTTCCTGAGCAAAGACTGGATGCCTGCGGTCAAACTCCTTCCACGCCTCTCCATCAGCTGGGTGTGTCAGCACATCGGCATCGTTGCTGCGAGTCTCACGGTGAGCCCTCATATGTTCAGCTGTACTGGAGGAGTAGTACATTCTCTGAAGCCGTGGTGTGACCGGGAAATATCGCAATATCTTCCATGCAATGTTTTTCTTCTTCCCTTTGTCCGGTTTGTACCTCGAATGATCACATACTGGACATAATGACAAATCCTTATTCTCTTTCCAGAATAATACACAATCGTTATTGCACGCATCTATCCGGTCATAGCTCAACCCAAGTTTCCTCATCATCTTCTTCGCGTCATAGTACGACGGCGGTAGCTTTTCACTTTCGGGCAGTATTTCTTTGATGAAGGTAACAAACTCGTTAAAACCTTTCTCACTCAGCCCGTGGTCTGATTTCAACTGTAATAACCTACTAACCGCAGACAGCCGTGTGTGTTTCGGAGCTCCATCCCACAGCGGCTCTTCCGCAGCTCTCAACAACTCATAAAACTGATGAGCCCCCTCGTTCGGCGGTTGTGGACTGTCGTTACCCCAGTCAACATTAGCATGCCCAGCATCCATAATCATATCTCGGAAATCATATCGTGCCTCCTCCCTAACTTCAGTTTGACTAGCCAGGTTGGACGACAATACTATCGTTTTCCCGTGCTGCGTCCACCTTGTGTATCCACCCATAAAACCGTACCGACGAAGATGCCATTTTACTTCAATTCTTTTTCTCCAGTGCAACAACTCACATCTACCGCACGGACACCTTATCTTATCAAGGTCAACATGTGCAGGATGCGCATAAGCGAAGTCGAGAAATTCGTCAACGCGACACTCAAAATCTTCAGCATTCTTCCTTTTCATCCAACTTCGATCGACTGACATGACGACTGAATTATCGTACTGTATACCACCTTCAATAATGACCAGTGATTAGGCATTGCCGATGTAAATATCAATGCATGAATGTTACAACATGTCTACATATTTCCCCTCCACTCTTGACACAGGTAGTGGTCCTATCCCATTCAGAAAAGCACATGTTTATAAAACAGTGAATAACTCATGCTTAGTCCGATGTCTGTGGAAAATTCGGCAGCACCTCCCCGCATTTCTCCAAGTACACCACATCGATTAGGTGTTCTAACATTCATCTAACCTTGCTCAGGAAGGTTTGACGGATGTTAGAACACCAGATCTGTATGCACCCAGAGAAACACACGAGAACGTGTACCAAATATCCACGACATAGAACATAAAGCATGAGTCAAAATACTGTTTTATAAACAATTAGCTTTTCCAAACTGTCCAAACTGGACATCCAAAGGCTCATTACAAGGCATTACCTTGTAATGAGTACCTTTGAACGGGAACTAAGGGTTTCTATGCATGCATGTGTTCAGAAATTGATAAGATATGCAAGAATCTTTCCGAAATATCAAAACTACAGAATGATCGTTGCATATGTTACCAATTCCACATTAAATAGAACTCGTTGGCAACGAGTTGAACCATCTCGTTGCCAATGGACTTCTCAAAACAACAATTAATATAAAGAAGGCAAGGTTTGTAAACAACGAGTAATTGAACCATCTCTGGGCAACATGGAGTAATTATGGGATGTACAAGGGCTAATTAGGGCTAACTGGGTTATTAGGGTTAATTACGATTATTAATTATAGCTGATTAGGGTTGATTAGGACTAATTAGGGTTATTTAGTCCTAATTAGGGTTTAATTGTGCCGAGTAGTGATGATTAGTCCTAATTAGGGCTAATTGGGCTTAATTGGGTTATGTTAGGGCTAATTAAGGTTAATGAGGGATAGTTTCGGATAATTATAGCTGACTAGGGTTGATTATGGCTAATTAGAGTTATGTAGTCCTAATTAGGGTTTAATTGTGCCGAGTAGTGCTGATTAGTCCTAATTAGGGCTAATTAGGCTTAATTGGGTTATGTTAGGGCTAATTAGGCTTAATTGTGCCGCGTGTCTGACACCTCCGGACACGTGTCCGACACATACCGACACGTGTCCGATGCCTTTGGACACGTCCACGAAGCCTCCGGACACGTGTTCGACGCTCACCGACACGCACCTCCAGACACATCGGCATACGTTAATTTGTTTTTTAAATGTCGGACACCGTCGATCAGACGTGCTGTCCGTGTCTGCGCTAACTAACAGGTATCTCAATCCAATTGGGTCCCATCCTCCGTCAACAATCTCAATTCCGACACCTCATATAGGGTGTCGATATGGTGTCCGATACGTGTCTGACACCTCCGGACACGTGTCCGACACATACCGACACGTGTCCGACGCCTTTGGACACGTGTCCGAAGCCTCCGGACACGTGTCCGACGCCCACCGACACGCACCTCCAGACACATCGGCATACGTTAATTTGTTTTTTAAATGTCGGACACCGTCGATCAGACGTGTTGTCCGTGTCTGCGCTAACTAACAGGTATCTCAATCCAATTGGGTCCCATCCTCCGTCAACAACCTCAATTCTCAATTCTCAAATGCTCAATGCAATAAAAATTAACAAAAACCACACATTCAATCCAATTGGGTCCCATCCTCCGTCAATAATCTCAATATCTCAAATGCTCAATGCACAATTAACAATCTAAAATCATCAATTAATAATCGCAATTACTTCAAATGCACAGCTAATAACCTAAAATCATCGATCAATAATCACAATTCTAAAACGCACAATTAACAACCTAAAATTATCAAACAAATGATCAATGTTCAAATGGGAAAAAAATGTTCAAAATTCACATATCCGATGCGCTTGAATTATTTCAATTTAGGGTTCGATTGTATTAGGGCATTCAATTTAGGGTTCAATTACTTCAATTTAGGGTTCAATTAGGGGGTTCTATTGATTCAATTTAGGGTTCAGTTGATTTGAGGCATTCAATTTAGGGTTCAATTAGTTCAATTTAGGGTTCGGTTGGATTAGGGCATTCAATTTAGGGTTCGGTTAGATTGGGACAATCAATTTAGGGTTTAATTAGGGGTTCAATTAGTTCAAATTAGGGTTCGATTCAATTAGGGCATTCAATTTAGGGTTCAATTACTTCAATTTAGGGTTCAATTAGGGGGTTCTATTGATTCAATTTAGGGTTCGGTTGATTTGAGGCATTCAATTTAGGGTTCAATTAGGGTTCGGTTAGATTGGGGCAATCAATTTAGGGTTTAATTAAGGGTTCAATTAGTTTAATTTAGGGTTCGGTTGATTTGAGGCATTCAATTTAGGGTTCAATTAGGGTTCGGTTAGATTGGGGCAATCAATTTAGGGTTTAATTAGGGGTTCAATTAGTTTAATTTAGGGTTCGATTCAATTAGGGCATTCAATTTAGGATTCAATTACTTCAATTTAGGGTTCAATTAGGGGGCTCTATTGATTCAATTTAGGGTTCGGTTGATTTGAGGCATTCAATTCAGGGTTCAATTAGGGTTCGATTAGATTAGGGCAATCAATTTAGGGTTTAATTAGGGGTTCAATTAGTTTAATTTAGGGTTCGATTCAATTAGGGCATTCAATTTAGAATTCAATTACTTCAATTTAGGGTTCAATTAGGGGGCTCTATTGACAAATTAACAAAAAATTGAACCTAAATTGACATACAAATCTAAATAATTCAGATAATTTAGGGCATGTAACCTAAATTGAAGACAAATTAACAAAAAATTCAGATAATTTAGGGCAATTGACATACAAATCTCGAGGTGGGTACGACGGCGCCGGCGTTGGTGGTGCGGCGGCAGTGGTGGTTTCCTTGCGCGGCGACAGTGGAGGCTTTGTGGCACGACCGGAGTGCAAGGCTTGGTGGCGCGGCGTCGGGTGGGGGACGGGAGTGTCGCCGGAGCTGGGTCGCCGTAGAGAAGGGTCGCCGGAGGTGGGTGGGAGCAGAATTTCAGAGAGAGAACGGGGAGAGAGAAAGAAACCAGATCTGAATTTAAATGGAGGATCTTTAGCGACGGAATAAGTCCGTCGCTAAAACTCCGTCGGTGAATGTCTTATTATAAAGACTTTTGCGACAGAATTTTTAGCGACGGTTTTATTCCGTCGTTTAAATAATTTTAAAAAAAACTCAAAATTACTAATTTTATAAAAAATATTTAGCGACGGTAATTCCGTTGCTAAAAGTCCGCCGTTAAAACTCCGTTGCAAAATACTATTACCGACGGTGTCTTCTGTCGGTAATAGTATTTTGCAACGGAGTTTTAATGACGGTATATTCCGTCGCTTAAAGACATATTTAGCGGCGGAATACCTTCCGCCGCTAAAACTCCGTCGCAAAATACATATTTTCTTGTGGTGGGTGCACCTAAGGCGCAAAAAGGTCCCTGGAGCCTAGGCGCAAGGCGCAGGCGCGCACCTTTTCAAAGCAAGGCGCAATATTAAAATATATAAAAATAAATAAATAATAGTGCATTAAAACAATAAAATTACTTAAAAAATTTCAAAACATGACACTTAACAAACTTCTAAACACTAAATAAAGTTTCAAATACCAACATCCTAATTTAACAAGCTTCCAACATTAAAAAAAAGTCTTAAATTTACTGAGGATTAGTCTGAATGAGGCTAGAATTCGACATCCAGAAGTGTTTTCACACCATTGACCGGGCATTTGACTAGCTTCTAAATGCGTCTGCCTGCTGCACGGGACTCAAGCAGTGCTAGAAGAGTGTATCTGCCACCCTAATAGGTACTATGGATGGATAGACGGGGTGCTTTGGTCCCTTTCGTCCGTTATTTGGACATCGTCGTGTTCTTTAATATAGTGACTGATGAGGGGCCGACTTTCACAACACGGCTAAGAAGGCATAAGTGGCAACCAGTGCTAGACCATTTCTTCGCTATCTTGGGTGGACGACTATTGAAGTATTCATTCTCTAACTACATTAACATTAACTTACACAAGAAAGACGTAGAACTCCGTCCTCCCTCACACCAAGGAGCATAAGCCAGTCCCCCAGACTAAACTCACTTTCCATAATTGGATGAAAAAAAAACAGGCTACACTTCTTAGATCGATTTTTCCAAAAGAAAAGATTCATATTATAATAAATAGAGTTAAAATAGCAAATAACTAAATTTTAAGTGATAACACCACCGTCCTCATCATCGCTAAGAGCCATGACAACAACATTTTTTTTTTCAAATGGAATCGTAGGCTTCAAAATTTCAGAGCATGCATCACTGATTCTCAATACAATCACTACATTTCTTTAAAAACAAATTAACGATCGCTTCTACTTATTATCATCTATATTTTATTTATGTCGTTAGGTACTTTAGGTGACATGTTTTGGTATTCTTTAGCAACAATAGTTGCTTCATAACATGAGTTGCGAGCAATAGTTTGATAGAGACAAATGAAATGTAAAGCATCACTGGTTACTAATTAGATTTCTCCAAGCATGACCTATTGTCTTACCACCAAGTAAATATTGAACCATTGTGATCATTTAAAATTGTTGAATTACTTAGTAGAAAAACGAGAAAGAAAAAGGGAAACATAGTTCAAGAAATCAGCATAGAAGTAAGAAAAAGGCATCCAAACCAGGATGAATCAAATAATATGAGTACCAATGAAGAGACGAATCAAATATTCAGATGGTAAACAATCACAAATTCATGGGGTTTTTGGATGTTTGTAGCAGTCAATAAGTACCCATGAAGAGACAATAAACCACAGTTCAACAAATCAGCATATAAGTAAGAAAAGGGCATTCAAATGGGGACCGGAGTGTGGAACAGAAGATTCACAAGGACAGAGAGGAGCAGCTGGTCGGCGTCAAGGTCAGCGACTGGAGTTGGAGGGAGAAGATTAGCAAACAGCAGAGAGGAGCAGCTGCATCGGCGCTGCGTGCGACTGGAGCAGCGGGGGCAGCAGAGAGGTACGTTGTGGCCGTACGCAAGAGACCGGTAGCGACTGAAGAAGGATTGGCAATGACCGGAGTCATCGGATGACTCACCGAAGCAAGGGACGACTTACACGCCGAGATTTGGGAGCTGCTTAAGTCGTGATTCGTGTGGTTATTTATGATTTTGGGATTTTTAGATTTAGATTTAGTGTATTAAAATGGACAGGCCACGTTAAGCCAATCCAATGGCCATAATTCGTGAGCCTAGCCGTGCGCCTCCCGTCCCGCTGTGCACCTAGTGCCTTGGCGCCTAGGCTGACTAGGCACGCGCCTAATTGAACACGCTGCGCCCAGGCCTAGGCGAGGTGCTAGGGTGCGCCTGGCTGCGCCTAGTGCCTAGGCACGCTTTTATAACACTGGGCAGTCGTATCCGTAAGGTATATGACCGTCATCTGCAGCTTCTCCTCCTCGTCGTCAATGTCGAGGGCTTCAAAGTACCGCTCCAAGTTCCAAAAGAAGTTATCCACGTGCCTCGCCTCTCTCGTTCCATCGTACGATCTTGGCTCCGGTATTTTCTTTTGCGTCGGCTGCACCGCGGTACACCCCTGCCGCATAGCTCTTGTAAGCTCCTTCTTACAAGCAGCTAGTTCTTCTTAGTGCTTCCTGACTTGTCCCTTGAGGTCCTTGCGACGTTGCACCTCCCACTTGGTAAAATGGTGACCCTCTCCTTGATCAAGTCATTTAGCTCCTCCATGAACACATCGACTTTCTGCTCTAGCACGGCTAGTTAACTGTCTACCTCTAAGTCATCTAATCTATTGAAGATTAGCTCCACCTGACTTGCGACAATCCATTGCAAGTGCTCTCCAAGTGCCTCGAGCTTGCTCCTCATGCGTGCTTCGGCATCCCCTATTGCACCGCTCTAATCCTTCACCGTGCTCTACCATATGCTAAAATTCATCTTCCCATCGAATTGTCACAGGCATACTTCATGGTCTTGCTGTTCTACTTATTTTATCCTCTGAAATCAATTTCAATTTTGCCTAAAAATAAATCTGTATGCTCTTGATACCACTTGATACAAAATCACTCTAGATAAATATGTATGAACACAATAACCAAGCAAGAGAACACAAAGAAACTGAGAGAACTCAAATCTACTTTACACAAGTCAGATTTACAACACTCCCTCATGTGTATCTCTCAATTGTTTTCCTACTCAAAGAATGACTCTTCTTTCTTTTGTTTCCTACTCAAAAAATGACTCTTCTCTCTTGACCTTAAACACTATACAAAACAGCTTACATATACTTAGAGATAAGCAGTGATATTCTCTATCCAACCAATGCGGGACAAGATGTCTTATAAACTAAGGGCCAAGTTACATCCTTCTTGAGTAACCGATGTGGGACATAAATGCTAGACATATATATATATATATATATATATATATATATATATATATATATATATATATGTATACTCCCTTACACATCACTAACCCTAATACTTCACTCCAATTGCAATAGCCACTAAACACATAAAAAAAACATCCTATTATAGCTATCTTTGTCATTTTTATGATCTCCTCCAATAAGTCCATGCTTGCACTTAGTGCCATATCATGCTCCCTTAAGCCGAAAAATTGACCACATTTCTCCATGGCCACAGGTACAGGTTGGGTAGGAGTCTGGGTTGCAATTACTCCAACATTGGTTGGGTTACACCATGCGAACATGTTGCATTATCCAAATGCACATGTGTAATAAAACTTATATTTGTTGTTTTGGGAACCCGAAACCCTAATAGAAGCCTTGCTTCCATATTTGCAATTCTTGTCCTCGTAGTTCCAGTCAAATGGTTGATTTTGTCTCTTGCATCCAATACTTGAAGAAGACATGGTCATTGACATTGAAAATCTGTAAATTAAACAGAAATTATTGATTAGATAACCAATATATATATATATATATATATATATATATATATATATATATATATATATATATATATAATAAAATAAGATCCCACTTGGGACTTTTATCAAACACTTGGTGTGCACCATTGTGACTGGACTGTAAATTTTTTACCACAACATTTATGATGTTAACGCACTTTAAGACAGTTCAAAACTTGAATTTATATTGCTTGGTGTTGTTAGGACATATTAATCATGCAATTTTATGTTGCCCTAACTTTGGCCAACAAAAATTTGAAATTTACCTTGCAAGATGTTGGAACTCAGTTGCAAAATCTTGTTGCCTATTTTCGAAATAGAGCTCCCTTTTATTATCTTCCTGGTTTTGCCTCAATCCATGCGTTTCATATGACCTGCCTCAGTCCTCACTAGCTACTTCTTCTTCAAATTTGCATTCACACTCAACGGTCCAGTTTATTTAGTTATGTCCCTTTTAAAAAGTTGCTCTACAACTAGAAGAGAGAGAAAAACACGTGGGTTTGATAACAAAATTGATTCTATATATTTTTCTATTTAGTATAGGGGTAATATTGTCATTTTAAAAGTACGTATTGATGACATAACAAAAAAGTATACTTTTTGGATGGATCCCTAACGGCTGGACATAAGTGTTACCTTTTTAACGTTTGTGGTCACTGTTTGCTACATTTTAAAACTTTGTGTCATTGACTGTAATTTCACCTAAACCTCTGGGACATTTGTGTAATTAACCTATTTAATTACTTGTTTTTATATGCTTAAACATGCACGATTTTATGTGCTTGTAACAATAATATTTACCTTTGACATATTGGCTTAGAGAGACATAAGAAAGAAATCGACAATCTTTACAAATAAGTTGTGTTTGGTGCACCGAATAGGATAGGCTAAAAGGATAGGATAAGAGAAGTTTTCTTTTTCAGTCAGATAAAGGAGGATAATGTTGGGAATAGACATTGGATTACAAGCCGGATAGCTAACTACTCAACCAAATCACCACTATAGCCACCGTAACACCACCATGACAACCCACAACCACAACACCTAGGGACGGACCCAAGATGTCAATCGAAGGTGCCCAATAGTTGCATGGATTAGTCGCTAGTATAATAAGATTGATAAAATGTGTAGCTAGCAAAAGTTTGATAAACTTGAAATATTTCTAGTCTTCAATTTTATATGATGCACTGAAAATATTGTATCTCAATGTGCATAAGTACTAGTATGATATTTATACCAAATTAATAAAATTTTCATGCATTTGTAAATTCTAGCCTTACTAACTTCTTATTTTGGGGCATACACAATATACTAGAAGTAATATCATAATTGTTATTCACTTGTAACTATCCCGTATACATATATGAAAGTTTTGTATATGAGATCAAGTGGGGAAAAAAATATTAATCAAACTCTATATTTATATGAGAATGAGTTGGAACTTATAACTCATCTCACAAAATTTTAAACTCTCATGAACTCCAAATGATAGGCACTTGTTTATAACACACCTTCAACTTTTAGTAAAATGGAGTGTGAGAATTTAATCTAGAGTTGCTTTATCAGTTTTTCAAAAAACATGCAAGGTTTTCTGAATTTTTTACTTTAAGGATTTAACCAAATGCATATAGATGAAATAAGCAACTTTTAGTGGCAAATGTGGGAATTCTGTGGTCCACGGCCCTACTATAGATTCTTAAGGCCACCCATTGTAACCCACAATCACCACCCACCGCAGCCCACAACCACCAAAAGATCACTTATCGCAGTCCACAACTACCATAACACCACCATTGCAACCCATAATCACCCACCACTGAATAGATTGTGCCTCAACCACTATTGGCGATAGCGTCAAGGAATTGCACCCTATCGCTGGTTATGGCGTCAATGGAGCAGATAAAGCCTTGCCCATAAGAAAGGCAGTTGCATCGTACTTGGAATCTTCTCGGCAACGTTCAGCGACAATCGACAAGCGAAGAAGGGCGGCAGAGATAGGTGCTAGGCTGGTGGCGGGTGGTACGGTGCTGTCCTCCGCCTGTCACCAACCCCCCGTTACAGAATTATCCCACTAAAGTGGAATAAAAACAGTCCAACAGATTAGTTATTTGTTGTAATACCCCGAAACCTAAAATACTCTTCATAAATTTACATTGATATTTTTAGCAACAAATATATTTTCTCAGCACTGATATAATTCTTAGCGATGATATATTTTTATATATATTTAGCGTCAACACATATTTTAGCAGCGAACTATCTATCTTAGCATCGGTATAAATTTTTAGTTACAATTAAATTTTTAATAACGGTGTACTTATTAGCGATAATTTATCAAACGGGTTGCTGTAACAAATCATTTATAATTTTCCTAACACATCTGTATCATAAATATTTTATTATGGGATCATTTTCACAATAATAAGTTTAGGTTAGAAGTTTTAACGACAAATGGATGTGTAGGTTTTTTTCTTAATCTAACTAGGGTTTCCACTTTACATATATATATATATATATATATATATATATATATATATATATATATATATATATCATTATTCTCTGGGTAGCTGACTAAGGGCTCCAATTTTAGCTGTCAACCACACTTTTGAGAGAGACAGTTAGAGAGATTCTGAGAGAGAAAGGGAAGAGATCGTGAAGAGACTATCCGGCGAAGTTTTTGGTAAGTCTCCTTTCGTTTTCCTCTTCTATGTTGTTTTAGAAATTCGGTTAAAGGGAAGCATGAGAGAATTGTGAAAAGATTTGTATATTAAGAATGCCGTAATTCGCAGATTTGAAATCAAAGTAATGGTGTATATATACATATATTTATCGTGAGATTATGGCTGTATATAGATGGGTTTGTAGTGATTTGGGTAAATTACAGAGAATGAGAAACTAAGTGTAACTTGCATAAGTGAGAAGCCATAGTTGTTTATCTATGTGTAAAGTCAGTGGTGTGAAGGAGTGAGGGTGTGAGTTGTGCTCTAATGTGCATATATGCAGCATGTTTTTGATGGGTTACATGAGTTGTTTTCTTTTTGTGGTGATGTGGGGCTGCCGAAATGGTAGCTGGGTAATTGGATGTGTAGTTGTGTATATTGGAGACGTGTGTGAGATGGAGGGAATGTGAATGTAATGGGTTTGAAAGAGTGTGGGTTTGGAAGAGTATGCATGTAGACTCACTGCCATGGTCTGAAATGGGTATTACAAATAGGTATTGCAAATGGGTAAGTGTATTTTCAGGGGTGCTGTGAGTGTTTAATGTGTGTATATATGGTAATGCATGCGTGCAAGTGAAAAACTGGGTTATGTGAGTGTTTGTGTGGGAGAAGGAAGCCACT
The DNA here is from genome assembly GCA_033070095.1 of Escallonia herrerae. Lineage (NCBI taxonomy): Eukaryota > Viridiplantae > Streptophyta > Magnoliopsida > Escalloniales > Escalloniaceae > Escallonia > Escallonia herrerae. The sequence continues at coordinate 1,509 of JAVXUP010002246.1, read as the reverse complement.
ACCATCAAGCAGTGGGTGTTGTTGTTACTGTGTAAAAATTGGTGTTGTGTGTTTGTTGAACAAGGGGAAAAAGCCACAGTCATGGCATGGAGTCAGTGACTACGTGGGTGTTTTTGTGTTGTATGTGTATGATGCCAAGGAAAGTGAGTTCGCAGTCAACATGGAGGTGCCATAAGGAATGTAGTCCGAGTTCGATGTCAAGTGCGCTAATGTGGGACACAGCAAGGGTGGAGTAAGAGCAAAGACCAAGGGCTTCCCAGACAGAGCTTGAGGGTGGCAGTGCTGTGAGAGTTATGGTGTGTGATGAATACACAATGACAGTCACAGTCCGATGCTTAGGTCTAGAGTCAGGATCCTGTATGTTTCTCTTTCTAGGATTCTAGAGTGAGAAAGTAAAAATATTTTGAGAATGTCCAATCGTCCAAATGAATTCTCAAGACCTCTATTTATAGAGGTTGAGATGATGATGTCATCACACTACACGTGGCGCTACCCGGGAGTGACACGTCACCGAGGGGTCCACAGCTATCGGTGCTTCATGGACTGTTGAATAGCATATTCACCTGGCCTACCCCGCACAGCGTCATTCTGTCTGTCTGGAGAGACTGGCTCCCAAAACGTCGGTGTGGCCAGAGAACCCCTTTGATCTAGCCATCAATCCAAGCCCTTACAGAGTCCCACAGGCCTGGCAGCGGTGGGAAAGACCCGACGCCCAGCTGCCAGGTAGACTAGGCGCGTTACAGTCTGAAGACTTGCTCTCGTCTCGGAGTGACCCATGGGTCATAGTCCCTAGGGGTGCCGACGTGAGCCCCAGTGCCAGAGCACGTAGGCCAGTCACGAAGACACTCTAGCGGAGATAGTGTCCCTGAGGAGTCACATATCCCAAGGGTGAGTCCTTATGATGGAGCACTAGAAGCGCGTCAAAGGCCAACCCTTTGGGGGAAGGCCAAAGCCGGCCGAGGCCGACCCCAAGGGAAAGGCCAAGGCTGAGGCCGACCTCAAGGGGAAGGCCAAGGCTGACTTCCTTCGGTAAGAGCCAAGGTGCACCGACGAGCGATGGACGATGTGCGACGGTCGGAGCGTGATGAGCAGTCGTGTAAGGATGAGCTTCTTGGTGATGAAGTCATGTAGAAAAAGTGAGAAGTGCACATGACTTGAGCGTGCACGTTTTGATCGGTTGGAAGCGTTGAATATTGCATGTTGCTTGTGCGGACGTGTCATGAAAATTGGGACCCCCAGTGGGCCTTTGGGTGCGACCAGAATAGCTTGGGAACAGTGTATGTGAAAAATGAAAAGGAAGAAGACTAGAGAAATTGTGCAGTGACAAAAAGTGTGCTATTGAATCTGGTGGGCAAGAAGAAAACCACTGCCATGAGGTAGTGGTGTTGCTGTAATGGGTATGAGATGTTTTGAATGTGATAGTGTGTGGATGTGTGGGTTTATGGGTGCTTTATGGGTATATAAATGTATGTGTGTATTGTGTACATGTGAGTGTGTGAATAAAGTGAA